>ML105711.1:8340-21175 GCA_003697995.1 Taxidea taxus jeffersonii | reverse complement strand
GGTTTCCCCATCCACTAGCTCTGTGACCTTCCACAAGCTCTGAGTCTTGGGTCCCTCAGCTTTAAACTGAAGGTAATTCCTTGACCTCACAAATTGTCCTGGGAATAAAAAAGGAAGCGTAGGAAAAGTACTCTGTAAATTATAATATAAAATATTTGTTATCTTTATTCATTTCTCAGCCCCCGTCAGTTGCATAAATGCCCCTACCTTCCTCAGTTATTACTAGTTTCCTTGCTCTTCACATTACTACACTCTATACGACAGAGTTTAAAATCTAAATAAAAAAAAAATTGACATATTTCCTTGCCTCATTTAATAAGAGGTAAAAAGATGAACAAATATCAAAGGAAAACAAAATGAACTGTTGAATGTCAGTGGATCTTTACTAGGTCATTTCTGTTCCTAATGAAGGTATGAAATTAGGGCAAAGTGTAATTACTGGATTGCTGATCCCTTCAAGTGCTGTTTTAAATTCACCCACCAGGCACCTGAGGCCTCAAAGTAAAACTGACAGCCCAGTCATGAGAGGTACCTGTGAGATAATGAATAATGACCTCCTCCTTGGGCCTCACCTAGTGCTCCAGTAAAGGATCCAATCCAACAAAAACAAACAAACAAAAACCCAAAAGGACCTATAAAGCTTTCTCTGTGCCTCCTTCCTCTCAACATTTCAATATAAGCTCCAAAACCTTAGAATCTGGATAACAAGCCCTGGCACAAATTCTACATCTGTATCTATCAACATATAAATGTATATGTGAAAAAACAAAACAGTAAGGGACCTGAAACAAAACAATCTTCTTAGAAATGGGCAGAGAGGCAGAAAACTGCAGTTAAATGATGCAGTGGACATAGAAATGTTAGCAAAGATTTTTGTCCTGAGTGCTATCTCCTTACATTAGGAATTCACTGATGTACTCCTGATCCGGTCAATTTACAACAGATCATCCTTCTGTGGGGAACCACAATTAATTCCTCTTTCACTTTTAACGTTAAAATCATCGTAGAAATAGAGGGAAAAGGGGATTTCCATTGGACACATTTTTCTTTATAAGAACACCAAAATGGGAGTAATTTATGATTCAAGACACAATCCGTTGAAAAATTCATCTGACCATCTAGTGCATCACCGCTTTCCTTGAAGTTGAATGAAACCATGCCCAGAATACGTATTAACGATTGCCAGATTACCACATGGTCCTCATTGTGTATTTTATTTTAGAAAATCAAAATAAATAACAGCTTCATTTTTAAAAGCTAGTTATTTCAATAAATGTCCCAAGGCCCATGTTTAAGCAAGTCTCCCTGGCAACCAAGATGCACAGTACATCCCGGGCTGGGGGAAGGGGAGAAGGCGGGGGAGCAACTCCGGGGTTGGTAGAATAAGTAGCGGGAGTAGTAATTGCTCCCGCTAGACGACGCTGGTCGAGCTGCACCGGCGGCAAACCCCCGAAATTTCAACTCGGGTCTCGCCCCCAATGGCGCACCAGCAGCCTCCACCCCCTCCCTCTGGTCCGCAGGCACCTACCCCGAAAAGGTTACAAGGAGAGACTGGCTTACCCGATGGGGTGAGCGGTCCGCTGGGTTATGTATGTACCCCAGGCGGCAGTGCAGGCACCGGGCGCTCCCTGATGCACAACGGCTCTGCTTCTCCCCACGATGCTGAGGTTAAGAGAAACCGCAGTAGCTTCGCACTATCGGTTTGGGGATGCAGTTGTGAAGACAAGATCGCTAGCGTGTATGTGTGTCTATGTGTGTCTGTGCGCATTTGTCAGTGAGCGTGTGTGTCGGTGTGTGTGTGTGCCTGCGCGCTCCCCGACTCTCCCGCGGGGAAACAGTGTTTGCTAGTAAATAAAAAGCAGCAGCCAGCACAGCAGGTGGCGCGTCCTCAATCACTCAGCCCCAGGCGGCCGCGGCTGTCTGGAGACGCACCTTGGCGGACCCCGGGGAGGGCTCAGACCGCGAAGCGACTCCGCCCCCTCCCGCCTCCGGCGAGCCTGCGCGCTCGCCCGCCCCCGCCCCCTCCGTCGGCGAGCCCGCGCGCACGCTCCCCTCCCCCTACACCAGCTGCCGGGGAGACGCGCACGCCGCGCTTTCCACCTCCCACCCTCTCCGCCCCGCTCCCGACGGCGAGCCAGCGCGCGCTCCCGCTCTCCCCGGAAGTCCCCCTCCTCCGCGCAGCCCCCTCCTCGTGCTCTTTGGCACCTTCGCTGTGGGGCTGCTGGGTCCTAAGCACAGCGTTCTTCCTGAGCTGCGTCCCCGCCTGCGACGGGCGAGACCCAGGAACCCAACTTGCCTGCTCCTAGGCTCTCTTCCCAGGGCTAGGGAGCAACCTGTGGGAAGAGACGGTGTGACCCGGAGCACTGTTCCTCTCCTTCCGTGACCCTGACCCTACTGACTTGTCAAGTTCACATTGCCCCCATTCCTAGCCATCCCTTTTTGTCTTTATGGTAGTGCCGAGTGTGATTTCATGGTAACTTTGAGGTTGGACGGAAGCCCTGAACCTGAGTAATGAGGAGGGGTATGGGTTTCAGGTAATTCAGCATTAATACTACAAACAGACCACAGCCCAGAACACCTCTGTTGAAGTTCAGGGTCTGACCCACTCTTGTGCCAGTTGGGGGTCACTGATATCATTCCTGTGTAAAACATGCTTACAACACACAGTGGAGCAAAGGGGATAATTTAATAGGTAAAAATATTCCATGTTCCACTTTTGCATTGAATTATTGGTCTGATGTAGAGTTAAGCTGTCAGGTCAACGAAGAATGAAATTCTAAACTGGGGTAAACTGTATTTTGTAGAAGTTCAGGTTTTAAACTACTACAAAGATGGAATTTCACAGAATGTTTAAGTCCTGTCTCTTGCAAGTTTGTGTTCTTCTACACTTGAGCTAGGAACAGTGCCTTGATCTACTTTGAGATGTCCTTAATATTTTTGTTGGTCTCAAGTCAGTGGTTCAGTTTTTTTCACTTGCAGACCCACAGGTTTTGTGGAACTGTTTGCTCCCCCAACCCCGTAGGGCCTGTCTGGATTCCAGGCCTTCATTCCAATGGTGTTGATATTTGGACTTTAGGACACTGGGGACCTAGTTAGCTTACAGCCCTGGAAGAATGACAACTAACTGAGAACATTAGTTGCAGTACTATTCTCTAGAATTTTCCTTATGCAATTTGTTATTTTTTATCGGGCGTGGTTTTATACCAGAAACTCCAATGAGAAAGCATGCTTGAACCCGATATACTATCACTGCTGTCAATAAATAAACACTTAAAAGATTCATAAAATATTGGTCACTAAAGTGAATGCATTTAAAATTTTAAACCCATCTATACTGATTAGGTTATCTATTTGTTTAGAATAAACAAAAGGTACTTACTAAAAATAGTTAAGTTGAAAGAACAAAGAATATAACTGCCTTTATAAGGGGAAAAAAAAGTCTGTATGCCACCAACTTACCATCTGTGTGGCTATGGTAAAGTCTTTTACCATCCAGGCTGGGTCTCTCTGGTTCATCCTAGGTAGTCCTACCTGCTAGCACAATGCCAGTTACATATTAGGGGCTTCAATAAATATTGCTGGCTAACACATAGATATTGAGGAATCAAATAAGAAAATATATGTTAAATGTATAGTAAAATATCCAGTTCAGAGAGGGCATTTTCCTCCCCTAAGGGCCTCTTTAAGGTTGGTTTAAAGTATAGATTTTTTTAATTTAAAAAAAACTTTTATTTCTCTAAAATAAGGGACTCCATAATTTGTTAGACAACCATCAGAACCCAACAGAAATGTGTATTCTGGTAGACTCTGTTACCAGAAGAGCAAGTAGATTGGAGGACTATTTCTCTGCTGATACCATTATACATGGTCTTTTTCCTTAGGGAGAAAATAGCTTAAAACAATGCTTCCCCAAATCTTTTCTTTGAAATACTAGTCATTTCTTCAACAATTTATTTTGAACTCTTAGAATGTGTTAAGCAGTGTCATTCGTGTAAGGCTTTCAGTTGTCAATAAATAGACATTGTCCCTGTTTCAATGTAATGATATTGTGAGAGATTAGCTAAAGAAAGAAAAATAAAAGGTGTAGATCCTTTGGTTGCAAAGGGACAAAAAACTACACCAACCAACTTAAGCAAAAAGGAAGTTGATGGCCTTCCATCAACTTCCATAACAGGAGTTCTAAGAATCAATGGGCAGTCAGTCCATACAACCAGGCTCAGAAACCCATAGGAATTAGAGCAATTCCCGAAGGCACAGAAGCCATGATAGGAAGATCATGTTGGGGCAGAAATGTCATGATTGGGTGTCTTCCACTGCTGCAATGGGTACACCCCAGTGTACTGCCCTTTGATACCCCCAAGTCAGATTCTAGCTTTCAGCCATCCTAAATTGTAGTTGGGTGGCTGGAAAGCCACCGAAATTCACAGAGGAAATAGGGAGCCCAGGTCAAATGAGTTGGGGTAACACTGAAAACTGGCTCCCTGTCATATTATTGTATTAAAATACTCTGAGATCTTGCAGTAAAGAAACCTCTTTCACTTTCCTTTAAAACTATCCTAGAGGGGTGCCTGGGTGGCTGAGTGGGTTAAGCCTCTGTCTTCCACTCATGTCATGATCCCAGGGTCCTGGGATCGAGCCCCGCATCGGGCTCTCTGCTTAGCAGGGAGCCTGCTTCCCTCTCTCTCTCTGCCTGCCTCTCTGCCTACTTGTGATCTCTGTCAAATAAATAAATAAAATCTTAAAAAAAAAAAAAAGCAAAATAAAACTATCCTAGAGTTTGGTTGAGTATGGAACACTTTTTCTTTCCTTTTTTAGCTTCCCCCTTAACACACTTTAGGAAGCATTTTGGAACATGGTGCATTTTTGTAGCTTCCTCTCCCCCTGTCTCTCATCAGCTTACCCACGAACCAAGACGTGAAAGCCTAGCATAGATTCAGTGTTATCGGGGCGCCTGGGTGGCTCAGTGGGTTAAAGCCTCTGCCTTCGGCTCAGGTCATGATCCCAGGGTCCTGGGATCGAGCCCCACATCGGGCTCTCTGCTCAGCAAGGAGCCTGATTCCTCCTCTCTCTCTCTCTGCCTACCTCTCCACCTACTTGTGATCTCTGTCTGTCAAATAAATAAATAAAATCTTTAAAAAAAAAATTCAGTGTTATCAAGGTTTTATAAAACCTGTATTTTTTTTAAAGATTTTATTTATTTATTTGACAGACAGAGATCACAAGTAGGCAGAGAGGCAGGCAGAGAGAGAGGAGGAAGCAGGCTCCCCGATGAGCAGAGAGCCCGATGTGGGGCTTGATCCCAGGATCCTGGGATCATGACCTGAGCTGAAGGCAGAGGCTTTAACCCACTGAGCCACCCAGGTGCCCCAAAACCTGTATTTTTAATATCTCTGTGATAATCAGAGTAGAAATTGCCTCTACACAGCTCAGATTTCAACCTAAAACTACATCATAAAAGAGAGCTATGGAATAGCTCCTTCTTCAACTCCAGAACAAACACCTGCTATAGCTGCCTGGTCTCATAGCAAATGAGAAAGTAAGTGTCATCCTTAATGTCACACTCAGGTTTTCTGTCACAAACCAGTAATGACATTAAGGAGTCACTGAGCCAGATTTCTAATGACCGTACTTCCAGAGAGAACAGATCGTTATAAATTAGGCCAATATCGAATTTTATTTGGGGCTGATATTATCCAGTTTTCAAGCAGAAAATATGAAATAACTCTGACTAACACCTCAATTTATTCAATTACCTATGGGTACATTTTGTAGCTAATTCACGCTATTTTTCAGAATCCAGGATCACTCAAAACTGCTTATACCATGGGAAAACCTTTTATCATTAATATTTTGATTGTTTATCTTTTATGCCACATTCTCTGGTGCCAAGCACTGTTGTTGTTTATGTTGTTTTTAGTCTAGTTCAGTCTAAGCAACTAGACATATAATGGACGCTTAGTAAATATTTACTCTGCTGAATAGAAAATAGTCCCTACCCACAAAACAGAATATTTTAATTGTAGTACTAAGCAGGTACAAACATAATGCAAAGGGATTCTCAGTCATTATTACAGTAAGGTAAATTTTAAAATAAATTATTATTTTTCATGTATCAGATAGGCAAAGATATAAGAGGATTATAATACCTAGTGTTTAGAAGTATGTGGGTAAATAACTTTCAAGTATGCACTTGCATTTAAGAAGAGGTGGTGAGGAGCCTCTAATTGCCTGGATCCAGCTCTCAGGTCAACAAGCAGTCATGTTCTCTCCATGATCTCCTCCAATAGTTTGCTCAAAGAAAGTGCCAAAAAGTTATGTGAAAGGGTACTCATGACAATTTAGCAATATCCAAAAGAAAGAGGGAAAGAGGAAAAAGGACAGGGGTAGAGTGTGGGAGAACTAGAGTCCAACAGGTGGAGACAAGTCAAACAATTAGGATTTCAAGTGGTCATTAAAAATATTTAGTAGATCTTTACACACTGATGCCAAAGACATATCACTTGTTGGGGGGGAAGCAAGTTGAAAATCAATAGAAATATGATCTAGTTTATGTAAAAGTAGAGGAAAAGAGGGAGTGCAGGAGAGAGATGTGTGTGTGATCATGTGTTTTTCCATTTTACTGGCCCTGGAGGAAAGAAAGGGCTGAGTCTCAAGCTGGCCCCCTTCATGCAGATCCTGGGACTTTCCTTGTCACACCAGTATCACAGACCCTCTGATCCAGGGGGCTCCCACACACTCTCGGCCATCCACAGGGTCAGGGATGGGCCTCTCTCATAGCCCAGATGAGATCCTCTCTTGCGGAATCCTAGAAGGTGGTGTGACATCAATGGAAAGGAAAACTAGCATACTCTTTGGCACCAGTGGCAGTTGTACTTGGTCCAGCTGAATGAAGCCTGGGTGATGGGGAGCCCTCACTGTGGCAGACAATTGTGTCCCCAGATGCCAGCTTGGCTGCCATCTAAGGATTCTTCTTAACCAGGCGGCTTGTCTTGGCTCCAGGTACCATAACCCCTTGTCATGTCTTCACTGTCTTCTCATCATTTTAACTCAAAGAAGCCTCCCCAGCCTTCCCAATTAGGAAGCTTTGTTCCTCCTTGTCATGTTTTTCCCCTACGCTGTTTCTGTTTCCAGGTACACCAGACCCTGCTTTCCTTCTGGGGCCTACCCTTTTGAAATCCATAAAACCCAACTCTATCTTGTTGTTTATTTCCCAAGACATTGTCTCTACTGTCATCCCTTCTTTGAAGCAAGTTTTGTAAAATGCCTACTTGGCTGAATGAAGAATAGTCTCAAGGACTAAGAAACACCAAAAACAAAAACATATCAGTTATATCTAGAAATACCCTAGATGTGAATTTTTTTTAATTTTATTTTTTCAATGTTCCAAGATTTGTTGTTTATGCACCACACCCAGTGCTCTGTGTAATATGTGCCCTCCTTAATACCTACCACCAGACTCTTCCAACCCCCATCCCCCCTTCCAAAACCCTCAGTTTGTTTCTCAGAGTCCACAGTCTCTCATGCTTCATCTCCCCCTCTGATTTTCGCCAATTCACTTTTCCTTTCCTTCTCCTAATGTCCTCCATGTTATTCCTTATGCTCCACAAGTAAGTGAAACCATATGAAAATTGACTTTCTCTGCTTGACTTATTTCACTCAGCATAATTTCCTCCAGTCCCATCCATGTTGATACAAAAGTTGGGTATTCATCCTTTCTGATGGAGGCATAATACTCCATTGTATAGATGGACCATATCTTCTTTATCCATTTGTCTGTTGAAGGTCATCTTGGCTCTTTCCACAGTTTGGTGATTGTGGCCTTTGCTGCTATGAACATCGGGGTACAGATGGCCCTTCTTTTCACTACATCTGTATCTTTAGGACAAATACCCAGTAGTGCAATTGCAGGGTCATAGGGTAGCTCTATTTTTAATTTCTTAAGGAATCTCCACACTGTTTTCCAAAGCGGCTATACCAACCTTCATTCCCACCAACAGTGAAAGAGGATTCCCCTTTCTCCATATCCTCCCCAACACTTGTTTACTGTCTTGTTAATTTTGGCCTTTTAAGTGGTGTAAGGTGGTATCTCAGTGTGGTTTTGATTTGAATCTCCCTGATGGCTGATGATGATGAACATTTTTTCATGTGTCTGTTAGCCATTTGTATGTCATCTTTGGAGAATTGTCTGTTCATGTCTTCTGCCCATTTTTTGACTTGATTATCTGTTTTATGAGTGTTGAGTTTGAGGAGTTCTTTATAGATCTTGGATATCAGCACGTTATCTGTAGTGTCATTTGCGAATATCTGCTCCCATTCCATAGGTTGCCTCTTTGTTTTGTTGACTGTTTCCTTTGCTGTGTGGAAGCTTTTGATCTTGATGAAGTCCCAAAAGTTCATTTTCACTTTTGTTTCCCTTGTCTTTGGAGACATGTCTTGAAAGAAGTTGCTGTGGCTGATGTCGAAGAGGTTACTGTCTATGTTCTCCTCTAGGATTTTGATAGATTCCTGCCTCACTTTGAGGTCTTTTATCCATTCCAAGTTTACTAGATGTGGAATTTTTATTCTCTCTGGGAAACAGGGTCATGTGGATCTTTTATTTTTCATTTTATACCTTTCTGTGTTGTTTATACTTTTTATGACAAGCACAAATATAATGTATAGCATTAAAATGTTTTTGTAAATAAAAAGTAACACTTTTTAGAATCAACCTATTAAGACAGGTGTGATATAGTACTCTCAATTGCATTATCGGACAATGGTAGGCATCATAGTCAGAAAAAAAAAATTACTGGGGCGCCTGGGTGCTCAGTGGGTTAAAGCCTCTGCCTTTGGCTCAGGTCATGATTCCAGGGTCCTGGGATCAAGCCCACGTTGGGTTCTCTGCTCAGCCGGGAGCCTGCTTCCCTTCCCCTCTCTCTGCCTGCCTCTCTGCCTACTTGTGATCTCTGTCTGTCAAATAAATTAAAAAAAAAAAGAAAAGAAAAGAAAAAAATTACTTAAACATGTTGGGAATCCTGACATCTGTCAGGCCATATTGGCAACTACATAACTATGTCTGGGTATAAGCTTGCCATCAGTGGAAGATTGAAAAACAAACAGATGGGGGTGCCTGTGTGGCTCAGTTGGTTAAGCGACTGCCTTCAGCTAGGGTCATGATCCCAGGGTACTGGGACCGAGTCCCACATCAGGATCCCTGCTCTGTGGGGAGGCTGCTTCGCCTCTCTCTCTGCCTGCCACTACCCCTGCTTGTGTTCTCTCTCTCTCTGTCAAATAAATAAATAGAATCTTAAAACAAACAAACAAATGAAAACACATATCAATGGATCCCCTAACACATGGCCAGGACAGATCCAGCTCTGATACTATACTCTCTGCTTACTCTCTCTCTCTCTTTAGCCATGGTGACAAACCCATCACAATATTTTGGTTAGAGTCTCCTCTACCAGTTACGGTTCCCTTAGCTTCTAAGTGGCAGAACCCAATTCTGGATCACTTGAGAAAGAATATGCTTTATTAGAAGGATAGTGGCGGCTCAGAGAATTCAAGGACTGGGAGGGAAAACCCAAACAGCCCATCTCTGAGAAGGACTGGGAACTCAAATAAAATCACTCCATTTTTTAGAATTATTTATTTATTTATTATTTTATTAACATATAATGTATTATTTGCTTCAGGGGGACAGGTCTGTGAATTATCAGTCTTACATAATTCACAGCACTCGCCATAGCACATACCCTTTCCAATGTCCATAACCCAGCCACCCCATCCCTCACCCTCCCACCCCCCAGCAACCTTCAGTTTGTTTCCTGAGATTGAGTCTCTTATGGTTTGTCTCCCTCCGGATCCCATCTTGTTTCATTTTTTCCCTCCCTACCCACCACGACCCTCTACCCTGCCTTTCAAATTCCTCATATCAGAGAGATCAATGATAATTGTCTTTCTCTGATTGACTTATTTCACTGAACATAATACCCTCTGGTTCCATCCACGTCTTTGCAAATGGCAAGATTTCAGGTTTTTTGATGGCTGCATCATATTCATATATATATATATATATATATATATATATATATATATATATATATATATGTATGTATACACACACACACACACACACACACACATCACATCTTCTTTGCACCCGAATGTTTATAGCAGCAATGTCCACAACAGCCAAACTATGGAACATCAGTCCATTCAAGAGGCAAATTGCCAGGGCAGTCTAACCGGTCCAGGCTAGGTCCTGAGCCCATCATTGCTACGTGGTGGGTAGGTGGGGTGAGGGGAGGACAGGACCACAGGGAATGGGAGGGGAAGTAGTAGTTCCTGGAAGGAGCAGTGAAGTAAAGTGAGTGACTTACCTTAACAAGGGGCAAGGGATGCTGCACAGGTGAAAGAACAAGAGCTGTTCATGATCTTTAACTTTTAATGGAGACCTACCTAAAGAATTTCATCCTCTCCTTTTATTATCTCCTCTTCTGCTCCATTACTGCTGCAAAGCACATTTCAGGTTGAATCAGAATTGTTATTTTAAGGCAAAATAATGAAAGTTCTTCTAAATGTTATAAATTCTTACAAAAAGTGGTGAGTAACCTACTGCATGGAAAGCTCTCTCAGGGACCCTGTTTCAATCTTCCTCTCATCTTTAGGCCACTTACCATGGCATTTAAATTGAACACTCGGTAATACATGAGAATTTTAATTTCTAATCTTAGAACGATCTGTGTGGGATCAATTTTCACAGGAAATTCATCACTATTTTACAGCAGCGTAATGTAGACTAATATAACTGACACTTCTAAAATTCTAATTCCACAGCAGTAATGTATGAATTTAACCCTGCTGTTAAGAAAAAAAAAAATTGTTAATTTTATTCATTAACATTATCCTTTCATTCAAATGTTACTGTTTCTCAGTCACCTTAACCCAAAGGTAAAATAGGTCATAAAACTGTCAAAAATAACAAAAATATTTCTCCAGGTTCAGCCTGTCTGCTTAACAGAAACCAACCACCCCATTTCAAGTAGTCTCAGAGGTGTTTCACCAAGGAGCTCTGCCCAACACATCCTTGGTAACACACAGTAGTGCTGCTTCCACTGGTGCCTTGGACATCAGCTCTTTCCTCTTCACTTACCTTTTTTTTTTTCCCCTGTAGCTCCTTTCCTCCAGACCAATTGTTCTTAGCCAAAGGCAATCTTGTCTCTGAGAGGATGTAATGTCTGTACACATTACTGGTTTTTTTATGACTGGAGAGGAAGGGTGCTACCATCATCTAGAGAGTAAATCCAGGGATATGGCTGAACCTTCTGCAAAATGCAGCACAGCCCCCCCACCCCAAGGAATATCTAGCCCCAAATGTCAACTGTGCTGAGACAAAGTGACCCTTCTCTAGACTCCAACCTAAGTTGCAGAGAGCTGGCCTATGGGACAGTCTGAAGAACAAAAGCTATTCTGTCCTCAAAAATCAGTCCTCTGATATTTTTATATTAAACGTGATCCTCATCTCTGGTTTCCTTCAGGATAACAGCACTCCTGCAACATTAAAGAGGATTGACTTCTCTATAGGGAAGATAATGATCATTTGGGCAATTGAACAGGAAATGGTCCCAGGGTTGTGGCTACTGTTTTACATTACCAGTAACTTTCTCTTGCCTCATCCTTTTTCTGGTAACAAACCCTCTACTTTGACCCCAGGGGTGAGGATGTAACTCAAGTCAGCCAGATAATAAGCCTTTACCAGGATGATTGTCTTGTCTTCCTTTTTCTGTTCTAAGTTTATTTAATCTCTACACCCCGTCTGGGGCTTGACCTCAGAACCCCGACATCAAGAGTCGCATGCTTTTCTGACTGAGCCAGCCAGGCACCTGAGAATGTTTCTCTTTTTAACTCAAGGAAAGAGAATTTCTTTTTTGGTCTGAGACTATAAAGTAAGAAGCCTTGGGGGAAAGCATCTCAAAACAGTGAGGCTATGCTGCGGAGAGGAGCAGAGAAGGAGGAGAGCAAGGAGACAAGAGGAAGCGAGAGAATGATAGTGTTTCCATCCCCATACTTCCCACCATTTGATTTTGTGTGCAACTTGTCATCTTCTGTTTAAACTAGGTTAATTTGAGTTTTATCATTTCCAGCATAAGAATCTTGGCTAATATGCCTGTCTTTAAAATTTGTGCAATTTAATATAGGAGCACATTAAAAGGGCTTATATGAGGTGCACACAGGGCTCCAGTGGTCTGTTCTGTTTTTGAGTCTAGAAAAGGTTCAGATTGTTCATTTGACAGTAATTCATTGACAGATACATTTATGTACAAACAGTTTATGGGAGAAAAAGTCCTTAATGATGACCACTAAAAAATTACACTATATGTATAAAATAAGGGGGGAAAATGGCATATGGCCCTAGTCATAAACAATAGGTTTTATTTGAATAAGTGTAGGGAAGGAGAAAAGTTTTTCCTCTACCCTTTTATGTTCTGTGACTGAGACCCATGAATGAAACTGACAAAAGACAGGTTAACAGGGAAAAAAAAAAAAAGCATACATGGAATACTATGCAGCCATCAAAAGAAATGAAATCTTACCATTTGCGACGACATGGATGGAACTAGAGTGTATTATGCTTAGCGAAATAAGTCAACTGGAGAAAGACAACTATCACATGATCTCCCTGATATAAGGAGATGCAACGGGGGTGCGGGTTAAGGAAAGTAGGAAAGTGGAGATGCAATGGGGGTGGGGGTTAAGGAAAGTAGGGGGTTAAGGGGGTGTAGGAAAAGAAAAAATGAAACAAGATAGGATCGGGAGGGAGACAAACCAAAAGAGACTCTTAATGTCATAAAAC
>RCUC01146228.1:0-19414 GCA_003697995.1 Taxidea taxus jeffersonii | reverse complement strand
CAGAAGAGGGAGAGGGAGAAGGTGGCTCTCCACTGAGCAAGGAGCCTGATGGGGGACTCCATCCCAGAACCCTGGGATCATGACCTGAGCTGAAGGCAGCCACTTAACCAACTGAGCCACCCAGGTGCCCTGTATTAGTTCACTTTAATTCCAGTATAGTTAACATAGTGGTAATGACTTTTTTAAGACTTTATTTATTTATTTGTGAGAGAGAGAGAGAGAGAGAGAGCGCGTGCACAAGCAGGCAGAGTGGCAGGCAGAGGCAGAGAGAGGTAGGTTCCCTGCTGAGCAAAGAGCCTGATGTGGGACTCAATCCCAGGACCCTGGGATCATGACCTGAGCCGAAGGCAATGGCTTAGCCAGGCCACCCAGGCATCCCGTGGTAATGAGTTTTTAGGTAAAACACCAAAAGCATGATCAAGCCACAAATGGAAAAATTCGTAAGCTGGACTTCATTAGAATTTTAAAATTTCTGCTCTGTGAAAGACACTGTTAAGAAAAACGATCAGCCACAGACTGAAAGAACATATTTGCAAAACTTGTATCTGATAGAGAACTCGTATCCAAAATATACTAAGAATTGTTAGAACAAAAGGAAAACAAACAAACTGATTAAAAAATAAGGAAAAAAACCCTAAAGGGATGCTCATCAAAGATACACAGATGGCAAATATGCATATGAAAACATGTTCAGTATCTGATGTCATTACAAAAATGCTATTTGAAACAAAAATGTGGTATTACTACAGACCTATTAGAATGGGTACAATTCCCAAAATAAGTAATTCCAATTACCAATGAGGATCTAGAGCAACAGGAATTCTCATTCACTGCTGGTGAGAATACAGAATGGTACAGCCACTTTAGAAAACAGTTCAGCAGTTTCTTACAAAGCAAGACATAGTCTTACCATATGATCTAGCAATCTTTTTTTTTTTAAAGAACAGAATCTTTATGTTTTGGGGTTTTTTTTTTTAAGATTTTATTTACTTATTTGAAGGAGAGAGAGACAGCGAGAGGGTTTTTTTTTTTTAAGATTTTATTTACTTATTTATTTGAAGGAGAGAGAGACAGCAAGAGAAGAAACACAAGCAGGGGGAGTGAGAGAGGGAGAAGCAGGCTTCTGCTGAGCAGGGAGCCTAATGCAGGGCTCGATCTCAGAACTCTGGGATCATGACCTGAGCCAAAGGCAGATGCTTAACAGCTGAGCCACCCAGGCGCCCCCATGATCTAACAATCTTACCCTAGTATCTACCCAATTCATGTGAAACTTATGTCTGCCCAAAATTTGCATGCAAATGTTTACAGCAGCTTTATTCATAAATAGCAATGGTAGTAAACAAGATGTCTTTTAATAGGTGAATGAAGAAACTGGTACAGTCATACCACACATAATAAGGTATACTATTCAGCAATAAAAAAGAATAAACCATTAAGGTATTCAAGACATAGATGAATGTTAAATGCATATGCCAAGTAAAAGAAGCTAGACCAAAGGCTATAATTATATGACATTCTCAAAAAGGCAAAACTACAGAGATGGTAAACAAATCAGTAGTTATCAGGTGTTTAGGAGAGCGTTCAGTGGGTAAAGATAGTTGATTTTTTTTTATGTATGGTAGTGAAACAATTCTGTATGACACTGTAATGGTGGATACATGTATATACTATGCATTTGTCAAAGCCTATAGAACTTTACAGCACAAGAAATCTTAAGGTATACAAATTTAAAAAAATTATTTAGGAGGTTGGGGAAGCCCAGGATGAAATGAATACAGGGGAAAAAAAACCTAACTGTATTACAAATGTTATGAAAGAACTTCACTAAAAGAGGTAGGGAGCTAAAGTGCTCGCCTAACTATCTTTGAATGAGTGGAGTCTATAAGAAAAATGGCAAGAGAAATTGTACATAAGCATTGTATTCTAATCAGTAAAGTTGTTTTCCATAAAGGTATGTGTTATCAATTCTGAAATCACTATACATGTACACTAGTACTGATTAATTAAGTATATAGATAGCCAGTGGTAAAAGGTCAGTCTGAAAAGACTGAATTAGTGCATGATTCCAATTATAGGACAGTGTGTTGAAGTGAGAGGTTACAGATAAGCAAAAAGAAAAGACTAGAGTTGGGGCGCCTGAGTGGCTCAGTGGGTTAAAGCCTCTGCCTTCGGCTCAGGTCATGATCCCAGGGTCCTGGGATCAAGCCCCGCATCGGGCTCTCTGCTTGTCAGGGAGCCCCGCATCGGGCTCTCTGCTTGTCAGGGAGCCTGCTTCCCCCACCCCTCTCTGCCTGCCTCTATGCCTAGTTGTGATCTCTGTCAAACAAATATAAATAAAATCTTTAAAAAGAAAAGACTAGAGTGATCCTTTTGGTATGGATTAATGGAAGAAAGATATCGGTATGGACCCTCCTATTTAGTCTGATGTAATACAGCTGGTTACATATGGAAATAGTTACATATGTGTTTACACACAGATTAGTATACCTACATATAATCTGCTTTGTCTGTTGAGAGGACCTAGAAGCAATGACACCCTAGAAGCAATGTCACTTCAGTAGCAATAAACACACCCAGTTATCAGGTCTTGGTTTCTATTACTGTTCTCCAAGAAAAAAGAGTAAGGGCTCCTTGGAAAAACAGCTGATTCTAGGACGGGGCAGGAAATATGTAAAATAAGCTGGAGCACCTTACAGTGCCAGGAAGCAAGAAAGTACTCAAATAAAAAACATAACCCATAATGACAGGGGTATATCAAAGGGACACAGAAATTAATAATAAGAGGATTCCCAATGGCCAAAGCTGGGACAATCTGAGTATCAAAATACAGTAATATTGGATTATGACTAAAGTACAAAATGAATATTCATTAGTCCATATTGATATACACAAATGAATGGGGGAAAGATAAGGCTGTGTAAATTCCAATAATCTGTGTAGATACTGCCCCCCTCCCTGCAGGATGTGGAGCTTACATTGCACCACTTAAGTGTGGGCTGCATGTAGTAACTTTCCTCCAGAGTGTGGTATAAAAAGGGAGAAAAGAGTAACTTTAAAGTGGAGAAACCTGACAAACACACTAACTCAGCCAGGTGATCAAGGTTAATAGCACAATGAGAAGTCATGTGGACAGTATGTACTCTTGATATGATGTGATAACAATGGCATTTTACCTCTGTGATCTTCCTCCCCAAATCCATAAGCCCAGTTCTAATCATGAGAGCAATATTAGACAACTCCCAGTTAAGGGACATTCTACAAAATACCTGACCAGTATTCCTCAAAACTGTCAAGGTCATCAAAAACAAGGAAAGTCTGAAAAATTGTCACAGCCAAGAGGAGCCTAAGAAGACATGACGACTAAATGTAATGTGGTATCCTGGATGGGATCCTGGAACAGAAAAAGGACATTAGGTAAAAACTAAGGAACTCTGAATAAAGTATGGAAGTTAGTTAATAACAAAGTATAAATACTGGTCTATTAACTGTGACAAATGTATTATACTAATATAAGATATGAAGAGTAAAGAAAACTGGTAGTGGGGTATATGCGAACTCACAATTTTTCTGTAACTCTAAAACTATTCTAAAATTTTAAAAATTATAAATTAGGTCATACTAACCTCAGTATTAAACATTATTACTTAAAAACATTATTACTTAAAAGAACTCTAGCAAGAGAAAAAAAAAAAAAAACTCTAGCCAAATACTTGTTATGGTATTAGGGTCTTTCATCAATCCTTATATATACAAAAAAGGAGAATCATGGAGCAGACGCAAGGAAAAACAGGCATATTTTATCAAACAACCATAATCAGAGTATTGATTAAGGACTGAAGGCAAGAAGGAAGGTTTCTGTTAAGTATCTGAGGGGCTAGGTTTCCGGACATGACCATTTTACAGTTATTTTCAAGGACCTGGATGCCAAAAGAATATATGTTATTAAGAGGAAACTGGTAAGGGCAAACATCTTGAAAAACAAAATCAAGACTGAAAAGAATACTGAAAAGTTGCAAACACAGAATGAATCTAACACTGAAATTAAGCAGGGAGGGAAAAAGCAATACTTCATGTGCCAAAAGAAAGTATAAAAATGTAGTTGGTAATGTAAGAGTACTGTTTATTTTTAAAATTTTTTGTGTGATTTTAGTAATCGCATCGAGTTGTGAGAATGATATGGCTACCCAAAAAATTTAATGTTACCTTAAGTCACACGAGAAGTATATATTGTCAGAATGAAAAATCAGAGAACCAATGACCTCAAAGTCAGCCAGATCATATTCAGGGTACACATTAAGTTCTGAGAATTACATATTAAAGAGATCCAAAAAATGCATTTAAAAAACCTTGCTATGGCATGAAAGAGGGACTTATACTTGTAGTAATAGATCCAAAAGATGGAATTCTAAGAATGTAGTTTTCACAATTTTCATAGTGAAGAATCACAGGTTAAGAATAGACTGAACTGGGACGCCTGGGTGGCTCAGAGGGTTAAGCCTCTGCCTTCAGCTTAGGTCATGATCTCAGGGTCCTGGGATCGAGTCTCGCATCGGGTTCTCTCTGCTCAGCGGGGAGCCTGCTTCCCCACCCCCTCTCTCTGCCTGACTCTCTACCTACTTGTGATCTCTCTCTGTGTCAAATAAATAAATAAAATCTTAAAAAAAAAAAAAAGAATAGACTGAACTACACAGCAAACTATCTCTCTAGCAAATAAATTGGTGTTTAAGAGAAGGCCATTTGGGGTCCCTGGGTGGCTCAGTCGTCAGGCATCTGCCTTCAGCTCAGGTCATGATCCCAGGGTCCTGAGATCGAGCACTGCATCAGGCTCCCCACTCAGAAGGAGCCTGCTTCTCCCTCTCCCACTCCCCCTGCTTTGTGTTCCCTGCCTTACTGTCTGTCAAATAAATAAATAAAATCTAAAAAAAATACAGAAGGCCAATTTATTTGTCAGTGATATTTAGAAGGCAGCTAAAATTGGGTTAAAAAAAAAAAAGAAAAAGCATTCATTGTCTTTCCAATCCTGAGATTATGACCAAAGAAAGGTACAAGTAATATGTAAGCTTAAAGTTCCTGTGAAATTCAAAGGGCATCTACTTGAATTGTGTAAATTTAGTTATTAGAGTTACTTTATTCTAGGATGCTAAAACCTTAAATAGTGAAACCAGCATTTCCACCCACCCTCAATCCCCCAAATCGAAGAGCATTCCTTGGATTAGCTGGGTTTTAGTGAGTCCATATTTAGTCAATTAAAAAAAAAAATTCTGGGACGCCTGAGTGGCTCAGTCAGTTAAGCCGCTGCCTTCTGCCCACGTCATAATCCCAGGGTCTGGGATTGAGTCCCACATCAGGCTCCTTGCTCAGCAGGGAGCCTGCTTCTCTCTCTGCCTCTGCCTGCCACTCTGCCTGCTTGTGCGCTTGCTCTCTCTCTCTCTCTCTCTGACAAATAAAATATTTTAAAAGAAATCACAATTAGGTAGATTACTGTTCAAATACTACATCAAACTTCCAAAGGGTTCACTATAAACAAACTAATGAGCAGAGCCTCCTGAGATGTATTATTCTCTAAGCTCTAGTTCTCTTCAAACTTGCTGTAGCTAAGTTAAAGTAAGAGACTGGGTATTTAAAGCTAAAAGTTCCCCATCCTTCTGAATCATCAAATTTGATAATGTAAATATGTTAATATTTTGTGTAAAATGTTAATTCCTTCAACTTTTTCAACATACACTTCTAGTTTCTGTGATTATCCATAAAATGACTCCCATCAAGGAGACATTCTAAATAACAGAGAACCAAGTAAAGATTATGGCTGCAAAATCTCTGTCATTTAACATCTGACTGCTTCACTGAGTTGTATTAAAGCCTGGCTACCTACAATCCACTGCTATTTTAAGAAACTCCTCTTAGCTGAATAATCCAAATTACTCTAGTAGCTATGTCAGACAAAGAACAAGAAATAAAGCAGCAAAGAGATGGGCAGAGACTTTGTTAACAGAAATGATGTTAGGCACATTTAAGCAAGTAAGGAAATGGAGCACATATTCTTTTAAAATAAATTTTAAATGTCTGCTAAGGTAAAGGTTCCATTTTCCTGTTTTAGTGCAATGTGTGAGCTCAGCAAAAATGTTCTTCAGAAATTGACAACAGAAAAAAGGAGTTAATTATTTAAGCTAGGTACAATTTTATTAGGCTAGGTGCAACAGGGCGTGATTTAAAAGAAGAGAGGTCCTGACTTCAATTCCTGGCTCTGCCTCACAACACTGGCAATGTAATACTGAAAAGACAACCAATCTTTCTGAGCCTCCATTTTCTCATCTGTAAAATAGGGATAATAAAGATCCTACCTTTTTCACAGGATCATCAAAGTTAAATGAAACCATGAATATAAAAGCACATTTCAAACTGTTAGGAACTATACAATGTAATTTGATATTAGTAGTAATATATATCTAGTATTTCCAAATATATCCAGTATTATATCCAGTAATATATCCAGTATTTCCAAAAGCTGATTAGAAAGTATAATTTGATTATAAGAACAAAATCTTAGTGATATTAGTATACTGGGAATGTAACTAATATGCCAAAGGCAAAAAAAAAAAAAAATCTAAGATGCTCAATTTTAAATGTTGTTCTTATTAATTTAAATAATGAGAGTCCAGTCCCCATTTCTCCAAAGTCTTGAGAATACTGTAATACTGTGAGAATACTGTGGTTATCTACCATGGAAGGGGGTACTAAAAATAATTTGCTTGTGAAAATTAAGGAACAGATAACATTGCTAGAACTATCAGGAAAGCACAGAGAAATTGTAAGAGGGAGCCAGGTAGGAAAAACCAGCTTGAGGACAAGTTTGGGGATTGGCTGGAAGGTATCAATGTACCAGAAGAGTTCACAAGCAACAGACCTAACACTTCCTTCTCGGATCCTTCACAATTTGCTACCACACAGCAAAATACCTAAAGTTTGCCATCAATCACCAAGCAAAGCAGCAATAAACAACAGAAGAAGTTTGTTTACTTCTTCAGTTAAATACCTTGGGAAAAGTTTGGGTGAAATTTGGGCACTTTCCTAAGTAATTTGGTACTAAGAAAAGTACCAAAGAAAGTAACTATGCTCTTCTTCATGGTATATATAATTTTTGAGCTCTGAACATTAAGTGTTTACACATATTACTCGTGATTTAGCCATCTACTTCCAACAGGGTATCTGCTAGTTTGAGTTTAACTGGGATCTTTATTGCCCAAGCTCATAAAATAACAAAACAGAATAAAATAAGATGGAGTCTTTTGCCTCTAAGAGGCAGAAGACTCGAGAGTTCTAGGTTTAATTTCTTTCTCTATTTTGAGGAAAATCATTTAACTACCCTACTTCTGCTTCCCCATCTGTCAAGTAAGTTATCAAATATAAGCTAGATTGCCACCTGTCAGGATATTGCAGAGGGAATTCCTCTATGTGAAAAGATGTTGGGGAAAATTTTTAGTTTTTCTGTTACTCTAAGACTGTGTAATATCCTATAAATACATCTTCCCCCAAATAAAATTAAGGTGAAGGGCCTCAAGCACCTCAGCTAAAATTTAATTAAATGGTCCTTCTTTGGGAAATCGTGAAATGAATTATATTTATCAAAACAATTTTAAGTACTTATTTTTTTCTAGTCTAATGGTTCTTTTTTCTTTTTTTTTTTCTCTCTCTCTAGAAAATTTACCTTTATCCTTATCCAATGGTTCCTGGGAAAGTATAGTGCACAGTACCGGGTTTTTCCACACCCCAGTCTCTTGAGCTAGAGTAGCTAAAAAATGCAATTCACAGCTGCCATTCTCCATCAGCTTTTCATGAGCTACCTATAAATATTAAATAAACATCCAAAGAATTACAACAGATTTTTAAAAGCAAGCTTATCAGGCTCTAAATATAATACTAAACTTTTGAAAAATCAGACTTTTATCTTAAAAATTTCACATCACATTACAAAATGCTGAACTCCTTTACTTCCAATTCTTAAAGATGAATCTCAAGAATTGTATCAACTGTAAATAAATACAATGTATTTCTAGAAATAAGTCAAAATTATTTTCCCCCCAAAATCTAAACCAAGAACAAAGTTACTTCTGAAGGAAGCTATGAGAATATCCATAGCATAAAAGACCTTACACATTTTATATCCTGTGTTAGTAAAAGACTTTCTCCAAAAAAACTACCATTAATAAAGGACAGATTTGCATCAAGGCCTAAATGACAACGTACACATATTCCAATAAAAGGAACTTATGAAAACAACTAAATGCATGATTTTTCATTTATTCATTACATAGATTTGGCAATATTCTATTTAAAACTGACACTAAAACCTGATTACTAGTTGTTTCCAAGTGTTCATGCAATTAGCATATTCTTCAAGACACAAAAGACCAATGGTTTTTATTCAATTCAGAAATTGTTTATTGGGAATTTCTATGGGCAAAGGACTATGGAAGAGAGCAACTGGTCCCTGCATTTTTGGGGCTTATCCTCTAGTGGGGTAAAGAAAGTTAAAACAGTAAAACACAGGTAAAATGAAACAAATGCTGTTAAGTAGGCACAAAAAAACCCCAAGGGAGCTCTGAAATGAGAGCAAAGTGTCATGGAAACTCTTAAAGCTACATGCTATGTTTATACAAAAAGTTTACTCCTCAAAACCATAAACTCTCCCCACTGCAACAAGTTCCAGTGCTTTAAGAAAGTTTCTTTGAACAACTGCTGAAATCTACCATATAAGGATTTAAAGAGTCTTTCCTTCTCATTAACCAGTATGAAAAAGTATCAACTAGTGCTACTGTTTCAAAAAGGAAAGTTTAAAAGTTATCATATGCTGACAAAATAGCATAAGGAATTCAGTATTGTATTTGTATATAAACAACTTAATTAATTCTGAGGTAGAATGCCAAACAATGAAAGTTCTAAAATAATTATTTGCCTAAAAATAAATACTTGCTGGCAAAACCACCTAAGACATGAGTTACTGATACACTGAAGTAGAAATTGCATGATCAAAAAGTTAGCTGCAATGTAACAAACACAAGATACCTTCATTTCAACAATTAATTATGTGTAAGACACTATGTGGAATCCTATGATATTAAGATATAAATCTTTTCAAGAATTTTGCAATTGATGAAGACTTTAATGGTTAATATTAAAACAGGAAAGCTGACTTCTCTACCTAACTACAGTTTATTTCACATGTTTCTAAAATTTGCAACTAATTCTCTTTAATCACTACAGAAAAAAACATTAAGCCAAAACATATTTTATGAACTCTGGCTAGAGAAAGAGAAATACTTTTTGAAACTAACTAGCAAAATCATTCTTTTCAGTTAATCAATTAATCAAAACTTACTTGGAGCTACAGTATATCCAGCACAATCTAGTGCTTGAAATAAAATTTAACATTCTTGAAAATACTCCAACTCAACTAAGTACTAAACTGTGTAGTACTTCTGTAAGGTAGAGTAACAGCACTAAACAAGAGAGACAAAGCATGTGTTTTCAGTTATAGGAGAAAAGCATGGACTTTGGAAAAAAGAACCTTGATTCAAGTAACTACTCTGTAGTATTAGCTGTATAAATTTGGGTAGATAAATATTTTAAAGTATGAGCCTCAGTTTCCTCACCTTCCCCCACAAAGTTTTCATAACGATTAAATGATATATTAAATTCATTTAAGACACATTGCAGATGTTCAGCAAGTAAACTGTTTCTAAATACAAATTAGGGCACTTTTTTTTTGTTTTCCCTTACTGGCCTGGCAAAGTGCTAATTAACTGATCTTAAAGAATAGTGCAATATTCAATCTATTTAAGTGTACATCTTCATTTAACACACATTTATTGAACGCCTAGTATATGAATGACACTAGTATTAATTAGAGCAAATAATGCCTGTTATTACTTAGATGGTTTGAAGTATAACTAAATAATTTATTAAGAATAAAGAAAAAGGATATGATAACCTATATGAAATCTAATAGGTAAATATTCTCACCTGCACCAGTGTCTGAAACTGTTCCCACTGTTTATCTGATAACTCAACAGGCAGACACAGTAAAAGTTCAACACAGCTTCTAAAAAACAAAAAATTGGTAAGGATACAAACATTTATTAAAATTCAAGGTAAAATAAAACAAATAATCCTAATATCAGTAGACACCCCATAACTATTCTATTTAAAATTAAACTATCCTGAAATACGGAATTAAAACAAAAAAGCTTAATCTAGGGGCACCTGGGTGGCTCAATCGTTAAGCATCGCCTTCGGCAGAGGTCCTGAGATGGAGTCCCGCATCGGGCCCCCTGCTCCTCCCTCTCCCATTCCCCCTGCTTGCGTTCCATCTCTAGCTGTGTCTCTCTCTCTATCCAATAAATAAGTAAATTCTTTAAAAAAAAAAAAAAGCATATCTAATTTTTTTATTTACTCAAAGGTCTACTCACAATGCCAAGCGTTCCAGAACCAATGCTACATTTTCACATTCAGAGGTTAGATAAGGTCGGGCTTTAACATAACTTTGGATAGCCACTGTGTATACCTCCAATAAAGGTAAAGGATCTTCTGAAGTTTTCCATTTCTCTGCATATTCAAGGAGTGTCTATTTTGGAAAGAATAATAAAAAGTATTCAATGTAAATCAAAATACACATGGGCTCATCAACTGTTTCTCTTTTCTCCCTGAGAAATCTTGAAAAATAACATATTTATAAAAACAAAAAGTAGCTTACACTGATTAAAATATTAAAAGTAACAAAGCCATAGTCTTATTTCCAACAGCTCTCTGTAGGAGAAAAGATTAGTGTTAATTATCCAACAACAGCATCATTTCATGAAGGATGTTAAGTACTGCAAGCATTATCTTCTTTCTTTTCTAGTCAAAATGCCACCTTTCACCTCAAACTGCTAAGATTTAGAAGTTATTTTAAAAAGAAGATACCTAGACAAGCTTCACCAGAAGGCAAGCAGTAAAGAATTTCAAATATTTATGTTTCTATTTTTCATATAAGAGCATAAAATTCAACACCTAAAATAATTAAATTGCATATAGCCAGAAGACATGTAATTTTTCAGTTAATAAAAAAATAATAGTACAACATATTACTATTTTTATGACAACCTTTATCATTTAAAAAATCATCTGAAGTGCTCCAGCATACATAAAATCAATATTAAAGATATTAAAAATTATAAAGTTAGGTAATTTTTGGAACAAAGTGCTTATTTTTTAAAATGAAAAACTCTTTATCCCTTAGTGAAGTAAATATTTCAAATATACCTTATCAGAATTACTAAAAGTAAAAAAAACAAAACAACCACCTCCCCTGCTGTTTATCCTATAGAAGAAAGAGGTGGAAGAAACTGGCAGCAGCATTTAAAGACACCCACATTTAAGACTCTACAACTATTAAAATAGTGAATTTCTAAAAAGTATTATCTTTTAAATAAATAGTTAATAAATATTTTAAAAATAAGTATTCAAATTTTTAAAAGTATTATCTTTTTAATAAATAATAAATATTTAGATAATGAAAGTGTTATCTAAAAGGTTCTATAATTATACTAATTGTTTTCATAAAATAGAAAACTGCCATAGTTGGTTCTCTTCACACTTCAAGATTTAGACTCCTCTCCCCACATCTGGAAATTCAGGTGCCCTTTCCCAGAAAAGAGGGTATTTGCATGAAAACTCCATGAGGGCTTACATCCTCTGGCATACAGAAGCAGCTTTTAAAAAGTATGTAGATAGGTAGAAAGGTAGGAAGGAAGACAGAAAGTTAGGAAGGAGGAAGGAAGGAAGGAAGGACTTACACTCAAAACACTGCCTTGTCCTCTCTAGTCTCTCTAACAGCAGTAAGTGATCTGCTTACTTACTGCAAGGAAGGAAGGGCTAAAAGGAGAGGAATCTGGTAAACTAAAGAGCAAAACAGTAACAACTCACTCTCTGAGCAGTCATATATTCACAGACCCTGATCCTCTCTAAACTGGACAGAAATGCAGGTAACCTGGAGACCCAAACTTGCCACTGATATCTAAAGCAAGGGCAGTCTTGTGGGACTGAGTCTTTAAACTGGGGGGTCTGACGCTAAGTTCAGGTAGTTAACTGTCAGAATTCAATGGTAGGAAACCTAATTTGGTGTTGGAGAGTTAGAGAAATGGTATAGAGAAAGAACATGTATTTCGTGTTAGCAGTAAAAGGAAAAAAATCCCTCAAGAGAACGGTGCCAAACAGCCAAGTTATGAATGCAAAATTAGAGTTCTTGAAGGAAAAGTGCTACTCCCATGAATATAGGCATGCTAATACAATCAAACAGCCTTATTGGTAGTATAGAAAAAGTTTTAGTAGTCCAAATAAAAGATCACCAGCCACAAGAGTCCCTTAAGCCAAAACCTACCTAATCCAGAGCATGACCCTCTCTCTAATTTATGAAGGCTGAGAAAGGTAATTGTCAGAAGAAAAGTTTGAAGCTAGCAGAGGATGGTTCAAGAAATGGTTTAAGGTTTAAGGAAAAAAACCATCTCTGTAACATGAGAAAGTGTAACGTGAAGCAGCAAGTCACCTAGAAGATCTAGCTAAGATCATTAATGGAAGTGGCTACAGTAAACAACAGATTTTGGGTGTAGACAAAACAACCTTCTATCATAAAAAGATGCCACCTAGGACTTTCATAGCTAGAAAGAAGAAGTCAATGCCTGGTTTCAAAGCTTCAAAGGAAAAGCCAAATCTTCTGTCAAGAGCTAATGCAGCTGGTGACTTTAAGTGAAGCCCATGCTGAAGGCCCTAGGGCCCTTAAGAATTATGCTAAATCTACTCTGCCTGAGCTCTATAAATGGGACAAAACTTGAAGGATAGTCTATCTCTTTACAACATGGGTTATTTAGTATTTTTAAGCCCACTGCTGAGAAAAAGATTTCGTTCAAATATTACCACTCACTGATAAATGCACCTGGTCACCCAAGAGCTATGATGGAGATGTATAGGATTCATGTTGTTTTCATATACTTAATACAGTATCTGTTCTGCAGCCCATAGATCAAAGAGTTATTTCAATGTTCAAATCTTATTAAAGAAGTACGTTCATAAGGCTAGAACTGCCCTAAACGGTGATTCTTCTGATGGATCTGAGCAAAGTTTCTGGAAAAGATTCACCATTCTAGATGCCATTAAGGACATTTGTGATTCATGGGAAGAGGTCAAAATATCAACATTAAAAGGAGTTTGGGAGAAGCTGATTCCAATGCTCATGAATGATTTTGAAGGGTTCAAGACTTCAGTGGAGGAAGTAACTGCAGTGTGGTGGAAACAGCCAGAGAACTAGAATTAGAAGGGCAGCCTAAAGGGGTACTTGGCTGGCTCAGTCAGAAGAACATGGGACTCTTTTTTTTTTTTTTTAAAGATTTTTATTTATTTATTTGGCAGACAGATCACAAGTAGGCAGAGAGAGAGAGAGAGAGAGAGGAGGAGGAGGCAGGCTCCCCGCCGAGCGGAGAGCCCGATGTGGGGTTCGATCCCAGGACCCTGGGATCATGACCTGAGCCCAAGGCAGAGGCTTTAACCACTGAGCCACCCAGGCACCCCAGAACATGGGACTCTTGATCTTGGCTGAGGTAGAGAGTCTGAGTCCCACATGGTATGTAGAGATTAAATAAAAAACTTAAAAAATAAAGTGGAGCCTGAAGATGTAAATGTATTGCTGCAACCTCATGATAAAATTTACACAGATGAGGAGGTGCATTTTAGAGATGAGCGAAGAAAGTGGTTACTTGAGATGGAATCTACTTTGGGTGAAGATGCTATGAAGACTGTTCAAATGAAAACAAAGGATTCAGAATATTACGTAAACTTAGTTGATAAAGCAGTGGCAGGATATGAGAGGACAAACTCCAATTCTGAAATAAGTTCTACTGTGGGCCAAGTGCTATCACACAGCATCGCACACTACAGAGAAATTACTGGTGAAAAGAAGAGTCAATCAAAACACACTTCAGTGTTGTCTTATTTTAAGAAAATGTCACAGCCACCCCAACCTTCAGCAACTACCACCCTGATCAGTCAGCAGCTATCATCGAAGCAAGACCCTCCACGTGCAAAAAGAGTATGACTTGCTGAAAGCTCAGATGATGGTTAATATGTTTTAGTAACAAAAGTATTTTTAAATTAAGGTAAGTACAGGGGTGCCTGTACTTAGCCAGTGAAGCATGCAACTCTTGATCTTGGGGGTTGTAAATTCAAGCCCCACATAAGTGTAGAGCTTATTTACAAATAAAATCTTTTAAAAAATTAAGTGCATATTTTTAGACTTAGTGCTATTGCATACTTAATAGACTGCAATACACTTTAATTTTATGTGCACTGAGCAAACAAAAAATTTATCTAACTCACTTTATTGTGATATTTGCTTTATTGCAGTGGTCTGGAATTGAACCTGCAGTTATCTCCAAGGTATGCTTGTACCTACACTTTTCCCAAGACCTACATTTCTTGATATGTCTAACTCTGCAAAGGGTACTCATCCATTATTTCTTTCCTTTATGAACTGAGTTCTACTGTCCTCAGATGAAAGAAGTTTTTTAACTTAACTCTAATAGGTAACCAAGGATGAATCCTTTTGGATTTAAGAGAGTCTGAATTGATGAGAAAAACAACTGACAAATGACAGAATGTTAGAACCAGAAAGCACCTTAAAAACTCTCTCTCCTCACCTCATTTTATTGATGAGGAAAGAGGGAGAGGAAGCAGATTCTGGTGAAAACGAGACCACTCAGGTGCTATTTAATAGTCTGGGAATAATATAACTAGGGAGAGGGTAGAAAGATGACAGCAGATTGAGATATAGGAAAAGTGATGATATACTCATAATGATTACATATAAGAAGATAAGTTAAAAAGCTGGTTAAAAAGCAAATATGTGTATAAGGCTTTGAGGATTGGTATTTATGGCCAGTAAGTGTATGAACAGTAGAGCTTCCACTGTTTATCAAAACACTAAGTAGAACCACTGTGAAACTGGAACTATCCCCAACATAATTGGTTAATAAATTATGCTTCTTCAATTAATAAAGTTACTTATTTATATCTACTGCCTTAATCTATACAAGGAATTTTAGGTGGAAATGTCAGAATGATCAGACTCCTATTCTTTTCACAGAATTACAAGAGACCTTAAAGATCATTTAATTCTGTCTTAACAGTAGTAATTAAAGGGTCTAGTGACCTGCACACTATTAAAAGAATTGGTAATTTGCAAAGCCAGGCACCCTCACTCTGTGAAACATTCTGTCCACTACAAACAAATACTGGTTGTGTTATTATAAGAGAACTTTATATCTGCGGTGTTACTCTGTAACTACAAAGTACCTTTTACCTCTATTAATTCAATTATTCCTCATAACTATGAGATGAAGTACTATTTATCCAATTTGCCAGCCATACTAGAAATAAATAACCTCTACTGATTAAGCTTATTTTAGTTAGAGGTCAGACTCAAAGAAGCATACAATAAAAAAAGTTTTTCACATAACAGGAAATTAAGAGGAAGGGCTGGTTAGTTTAGCAGCTCAAGTCTTCAAGACTGTAATGAGCACTGGGTGATGTATGTAAGCAATGATTCACTAAGGCATATACCTGAAACTAATATTACACAATATATTAACTAATTGGAATTTAAGCAGAAACTCGAAAGAAAAGAAGTATGAACAAATAAAAACAATGTCTTCAAGAACCCACCTGTATCAAGTCTTCAACTTTGCTAACCTCAAGGGGTATCCCTACCCAATTCCCAGTCCTTAAGACAGTGAAACAGGTTTCTTATCCAGTCTCAGCAGAACCAGAAAGATGAGACTATCTCTTCATGTGTATCTCATTTAGGAACAAGGATTTCTTTCTCAGAAACCCCAAACCCAATTTCCATCCCCATATCTCCTCAGATCTCAATGGCCACAACTGCATCCCACACCTATGTCAAAAATTACCCAGACATCATGGAACTCCCTGGTTGATTTCTGAACCAAGGAGAACCCACTATCCAAGGCTGGAGATAGGGCCTGATTCTCTGAAGCATAAAGCTGTGTAGAAGAAGGAAACTGTGAATAAAATCAGAGTTCTATTAGCAAAGTGAGGGAGAAGCCAGTGTTACAGTTTGGCCGTCTAATGGTTTTTATGTCCACATACCCTCAAGAATGAAGAAGTGAGGGACGCCTGGGTGGCTCAGTTGGTTGAGCAGCTGCTTTCGGCTCAGGTCATGATCCCAGCATCCTGGGATTGAGTCCTGCATCGGGCTCCTTGCTTGGCAGGGAGCCTGCTTCTCCCTCTGTCTCTGCCTGCCTGTGCTCGCTCTCGCTCGCTCTCTCTCTTTCTGACAAATAAATAAAATCTTAAAAAAAAAAAGGAAGAAGTGAATGTTTATGTGTGCATACATGTATGTGTATTTATATTTGTATATACATATAAACAAAGATAAAAGTCATTGTGATCTGATTTTGAGAGAAGTGTGAGGGGATAGTAGAGAAGGTAAGAGTTTGGGAAAGAAAAGTTTCCTGTAAGGCACCAGACTGCTTCCATTAATGAGTAAAGTATTGCAAGAAAATATAAAGCTGTTATATGAAGAATAACTGATAGAACTAAGGATGCTTAATTGGGATAGTAACATTTACTGAGTATTTACTATAGGCCAGGCACTGTTCCGAGAGCTTTACATGTAATACCTATTAGCAATTAGATAAATTACAGTACTATACTAAACTGGACCAAGTGGGGGTACAAAACGATTAAAGTAACAAGCCCCAACACTACAGAGCTAGTTAAGAGGCAGAGAAGAGATCCAAACCCTAACAAGCTTCACTTTAGAGTTTAAGTTTTATGCTCTACATTTCTGAAGAAATTTTTGATTCTCAAATTCACAAATCTGAAGACCTGTCATGTAAGAGAAGAGTAAATTTTATTCTGTGTCGTCTCACAAAACAAACCAGGACCACTAGGTTAAAGTTTAAAGGAGATGTATTTCTGCTTCCTCTGAGGCAGAGCCATCAAACAACCAGAGTTAACCAAAATAGGACAGGTTAGCCTCTTGGGACAAGAGGATCTACCACAATTACTCAAGCAGGGACTCAGAGTTTAGGATGCTGTAGGAGAGTCATATTTTGGAGACATATTCTATCACAGTGGAAGAGACTACACTTACTGTGGTGTGTGTGGGAATGTCCTAAACCAGGGGTTCATAGAGGTTCTGAATGCTGTATTATTTTTAAATTATTTAAATTAGCTTTTGATATTTAAAAACAAGTTTTTTAAACGGGGAAGGGGCAAAGGGAGAGGGAAAGATAGAATCTTAAGCAGGCTCCATGCCCAGTGTGGAGCCCAACGTGGGTTCAATCTCAGAACCTGAGATCATGACATGAGCTGAAATCAAAAGTTGGACGCTTAACCGAATGAGCTACCCAGAAGCCCCTAAAAATAAGTTTTCCATGAAATTTGGATTTCTGGCTTTCCTTTTTAAAAAATTTAGGAATTCTGGCAACTTTGGGCACATATTCCACTATGACAACAACTGGCTGGAGCTGAGTGATGAGCCAACGTCCTTGGGCATAAACTCTCTGGCTGCTACTAGCTTTACCTAGTTGTCTCCCTCTTTAAGGGACCTACTGCACCCCTACAAGGTATCTATAGTTACAGCCTCTACTCTGTGGCATTATGGAACAAGCCTAGAGAAGAGAAAAAAATGTAAGTGAGAGAAAGGTTAACAGATCATGCTCTAATAGGATCTCTAACGCATGCACTGTTTTCTAACCACTTTTTCCTAAGGAAATTTTGACTTTTTTCCCCTAACCATCCCCCCATCTCCAGTGAAATTTTAATACCCAGATGTATTGTATACCTCTTTATGGGCCACAAACTATTATAATTCTAAGTTTTTCTCTTGAAGAGCCAAGCTTCACCCCCTTGGGAATAATAATGCACACCTTAACATTTTGGCTCTTAAACTTATTTCTCATTATCTAAGTCAGCAAAGACTGGAATATGAATACTCTAAGGAGAAAGACAGTATAAATTAACTTCCAGCAGCTTCTTTTTGTTCCTCTAAGGGTTATTAGGTAAGGAAAGAAAAGAATTTTGAATAAAACCACAGAAGTGTTCCATTTAATGAGCATGAGGACTAAACCACTTACTGTCCTATGTAAAGCTGAGACTAGTGGAGTGTTGGATATGTTTATACCACTATACTCACGTTCCGTTCCAATTTATATCTAGAAGACTCTAGAGCAGAAGCTCTCAAAAGTTTTGACCTCATAACTCTTTATTCTCTTAAAAATTACTAAAGATACCAGTGACTGTTTTTTATGTGGGTTATAACCACTGATATTCACCATATGAGAAATGAAAACTAAGATTTTTAGACTATATATTTTTGAATAGATCTTAAAAAAATAATAAACCTATCATGTTACTACAAATAAGATATTTTTAGTGAAAACATTTCCAAAAAATTAGTAAAAAATGAATGCCATTATTTTACATTTTTCAAATTACTTTAGTGTTTGACTCAGAAAAAAGCATGACTCGCCTATTTCTGCATTTAATCTGTTGCAGTATCACACATCATGTAACCTCTGGAAGACTCCACTGTACACAAGTGAAAGAAGGCAAATAACATCTTATAGTTTTGAATTTTTGGACCTCCTGAGCACTTGGTGTGTAATGCTCTTTAAATTTCAAATTTATTAAAATTTATTTTAAGGTTTTGTGTAAAAATGACTGGTTACACACGTTTTTGCACCTTGCTCTCTCCAAACTTCACTAAAGAAGCATAAACCAGGGGCACCTAGGCAGCTCAGCTGGTTAAGTATCCGTCTTCGGCTCAGGTGATGATCCCAGGGTCCTAGGATGGAGCCCTGCATTGGGCTCCCTGCTCAGTGGGGAGTCTGCTTCTCCCTCTTCCTCTGCCACTCCCCCTGCTTATGCTCCCTCTGTCAAATAAATTTAATTAAATTAAAACTAAGTATTATAAGGCCACATAAACCAAGAAAATAGAAATGGAGGAAAGAGAAATAAAATTTTAAACTCTAAAAAGCATATGGAAGAGTGGAAGAATAGCACTTTAAGAAAAGTGACTCCTAACAAAAAAGAAAAGAAAAGTGACTCCTAAGTATATCAAGTCACTAACTGCAGGAACACCAAAGGGCTCAAGAATTGGGAGCACCAGGTAGCTCTAAAAATGGGGTGAAAGTGGGTCTAGGAAGAGGATTGGTTGAAAGTCTATTTAAGCAGTTAGGCCTCTCTGATTTCTTAGTCCCTCTCCACAGTTAGGTGACCCAAGCTAGGAACTACTCCTCTCTACTGCCAGCAGAAGCTATTCTGTAGAGAAGTCTTCTTTTTTTCTTCCTCCCCCACCTCCCCC
>RCUC01146227.1:0-57749 GCA_003697995.1 Taxidea taxus jeffersonii | reverse complement strand
AAAAAAAAAAAAGTCAGTATAACATTTGTATTAGAAAAATTTTTATAATTTTTTGTATTTTTCTCTGCAAATCCTGAGGGACTATTCCCAGAAATTCAAACCTTGTACCTCCACCTATTAAAATTAAGAAAGTTATGATTGGTGACCTACTCTTGTTGTATTGACCGGCTCCTGTGACTAAATCTCAATCATCATGCATTATTATCTTATTTAAGCCATTACCTTTTAACTCAAATTTCCTCCAATTTTGTTAAAGTAGAATGACTAGCACATTCCTTGGTCCATAGCAGAAACCCTACTCAATGAAAGGTACTTTGTTACTCCCCTCATCTTTCTGCACTTAATAGATTTTCATGAAGACGAAGGTTCTGATGGTTCTGAAAGTAGAAACTACTGTAAAGGATCAGTGTATTTGGAAAAGAAGAAAACTATGATTTTTCTTTTATCTTCTTTTTTGCTTTGGAGGATAGGGAGTAGGATAAGCAGGTGAGCATGACTGTACAGTTGAACAGAAAATGCCTTTCTTGCAATTAGCTGTATTTTGGGAGAAGCTGTTAACTGATCGGGGTGGGGGTGGGGAGGATTGCCCAGGTTTCAGTGAAGAAGTTTAAGCTCCCAGTGCTTACTTAAGCTCAATAGTAAGCCAAATTCAGGGTCCTGGGAGAAGAAGAGAATTCTGGCTACAGTTTGGTCAAATTAAATTAGTGGGCATTTTGTCCAGATTGGTCAGTAGAAATGAATAGATTAGCTAATCATTTATGAGACAGATAATGGGAATTTGGAGGTTGTGTCTGGCCTTGTTGTAGATAAACAAGGTGGTCATCTGGGAGCTTTATCTAGGTCATATGGGGAAGAGTGTCTCTTTGCAGTAAACCGTTTCCTGGATAGATAGATGAAAGAAAGAAAGAAACAAAGAAAGAAAGAAAGAAAAAGGAAGGAAGGGATTTTAACCACTGCTGCTTTCTAGGAATGCAGGGCTCAGGTAAAGATGAACAATGTTAGTCCTTACTATTTCCTCTAGGTGAAATAGTAAAATATTGGGGAGGAATCCAGGCCCTTTTTGAATGGTCACTCTGTTATGCAAACAAAGTTTGGCTGCAAATCCCAGGTAAATCTACAAATCATCCACTCCCATAGACATGTGAATTGTACCAGCTGTAGCACATGGGAACTATTTGGATAGAGAATTCTACCTTCAGGCAAAGTTACCAAAAGTTCAGGTGATACCTGGGTTATTCTGGACATTGTATTTAAAAGGGAGTAAGTGAAAAGGAAGCCCCTTTTCACCTTCGACCTCTTCAATATCTTGTAATTTCTGTTTCATTGAAATTAAATAAACAGAAAACAGTTCAATTTTGTCAGTTTAACATTTTTAAAATAACATTAATAATATTGATCTATTAGCCTTACTATGAAGATTTGAGATAATATCCAATGATAGTATGTCAGTTAAGAGCAGAAAGCTTGTGGAGGAAATATTTTGTCACATAGAAGGGACCTAAATCCTTAAATAATTCCAAGTAAGTGACTTTCTAACACTCACTAGTTTCTTCTTCTGGCCAGTGAACACTTACTGAGTACCTAACATGTGTCAGGACATGGATAATGGTAATACAGAAATGAAGGGGATACTTTTCCTGCTTGCCATGACTTTATAGTCTAGTAGAGAGATATAATATTTAAAATTTTCTTATAAAATAATACTGCAAGTACATGTACAAGTCAGTGCAGAATCTTACTAAAATAAAGAAAATATAAGAAATTGCCGTCTGGGAAAACACAAGAATCTCCTCACATAAGAGTGATATTTGGATGAAATGCTGAAAGATGAATGAAATTAGCAAGACAGAAAGTGTGGAAGGAGCTTCTGGGAAGTAGAAATTAGTTGTTGTAGAGGCAAAAAGTCCTCTACAAAAGGCAAAAGGAAATATGTTATGTTTGAAGACCCACCTGTTATGTAGATAGGGTGGACAGAGAGTGAGATAGTGGAGAAATGGTGTGGGCCACAGAATAGGATGTGTCTCAAAAGGAGATTTCAGAAAACTTACATCAGAATTTCCTGGATTGACTGCAGAAAATTCAAGTTTGTGGTATGTATTTATGTATGAATGTATGTATTTAATTCAGATTTATGATCTTTAATTGAGACCTACTATACAAGACTGTTCATGGAGTAAGGATTTAAAATGTGCATTTTTTTTTAAAGATTTTATTTATTTATTAGTTAGAGAGAGAGCAAGCACAGGCAGACAAAGTGGCAGGCAGAGGCAGAGGGAGAAGCAGGCTCCCTGCCAAGCAAGGAGCCCGATGTGGGACTTGATCCCAGGACGCTGGGATCATGGCCTGAGCCGAAGGCAGCTGCTTAACCAACTGAGCCACCCAGGTGTCCCTAAAATGTGCATTTTTAATGAACAATCCAGGGGACTCTGATGCATTCTGAAGTTTGATATTCACTGCTATAGAGGTTTGCAAATTTGAATGACAAGGTTCATATTTACTAAACTGTAGAGATAACATTTTACCCTTTACATATTTAAAAGTTTTAAGTATTTTAAAATGAAAGTTTTAATATTGAAGTTACACTGATCACATTTTCCATAAAGGAAGATCATTGGCTGCAGTGTCAGTGAAAAATGGGGAAAGGTACGTGTGGACAACACAATCATAAAAATGAATTAAAATATGATTACCCTTCCAGGCAGGAGATATTGTTGAAGATCTAAACTAAAGTAGAGTGGGAAAAGATTTGAAAGACATTTAAAATGCATACTTGTCCAAGTTTTGTGAGCAACTGGACATGAAGGATGGAGTGGAGGAAAGAGCCTGGAATGAAAGAAAACACATTCTTGCTTTGGTGACTGATATTTCATAAAAGTGCATATACATTAATGCACACATTTCTGTGTGTTTAAGTGCTTTACACACTTCACCTTAATAGTACTTTTAATAACTCAAAGGGAAGCACGATATCTGTCTTTATTTTATCTCTTACAGTTCATGAGACAGAGTCTTAGAAATGTTGTGTAAAGATGTCCTAGATCCCAGATTACATAACAAGTAAGTGCCAGTGACAGGATACAAATGCAGATAGGCTGAGTCTAGACTACACTTTTACCCACTACACCCACAATTTCTCCATTGAATTAACCAAAACATTGTTTAGGAAGGGAAGCTTGCTATTGTTCTACTCACACATTTCACTGAACACTTCTCTAAGGAAGTCTGTAGTGTCCTGGCCAGATTATTAAACTAGAAACAACAATAATTTGTTTCTCTGTAAACTTTACTTTTCAGCTTGCTTCTGTATTAATTACACAGTTCTCTCTTTTATGAGGTTAAGATCTGAGAATTAAGGAATTGTTCTTTCTTTGAATAGCATAGTACCAAACAAATTGGTCTGTTTAGAATCACAACATTGGCCACCCCTTCTGTCCCTATGGGAATGGCATCATTTTTTTTTTTTTCATAGCAGATGATCTTTTATTTGACAAAATGTCTCTGTTCCACAGTGGCTGTGTATTTAGGAGTCACATTCTCCAGTTTTCTTGATTCCAGGGTTTAGAATACAATTTATGTTCTACAAATGAGAGACATTTGAGCATGATTTGAAGGGTGGAAGAGAGGCAGAGCCATATTCTTTCCCCCACCGCCCTTTGGCAGTGGCAGGTGAGTGCATGGGCTTTAGCAGAGGTAAGATGCCATAGAGGTTTTGTTGTGATCATCAAGAATAGCTTCCTATAGTTTTCTGTCTTCCTTGGCAGAACCCAGTTGCCACCTCGTTCTCCACACTGCACCTGTGGTGGTAAAGCTGAGAGTTAGTTAAGTTTCCCCTGGTGTTTCCATCATCAGCTCTCTCAATGGTTTTGTAAGAAATTAAGTCCCTGTGTTAAGTCCCCGTTTTGCTAAAAATACTTAAAGTGATTTCTATGTCTTGACTGAAACTTGGAATTGATGATATTTAACTTTATCTAAGCCCTATTTGCTTAGAAAATATGGATAGTTATGAATTACACTTACTCATTTGTTCTCAGCCATTCCTGCCCTTACATACTCCAAGATAAGACCTTCCTTCATCCTTCCTGAGGACTCCCACAAGACTGCAAGACTTCTTTGTTTACCTGCCTCTGTAAAACCCAAGCTCCTTCCTTCTTTTTGAGATATTCTTTAACAAATGTTCTTCCTATTTACAAAATAGCCTGACCAAAATTATCTCTTTTGATTGTCTGATCCATTTTATCTTTCACAGAATCATGCTTTGCTAATATCACTCTACACAAAGACTACTTATATAGGGAACTCATAAGGACTATACCAGCAATTCTTTCAAGATCAATGGATAAGAGTTTCTCATTTTCAATCATCCTCCTCAGACACAGTTTAAAGATATTTGCAAATGACACTATAGACAAAGGGTTGATATCCAAGATCTATAAAGAACTTCTCAAACTCAACACTCAAAAAACAAATAATCAAGTCAAAAAATGTGCAGAAGACATGAGCAGACACTTCTCCAAAGAAGACATACTTGAGTATTAAAAAATGTTCATCATCATTAGCCAATACACAGATGTAGTGGAAAGAAGGGCCATATACACCCCAACATTCATGGCAGCAATGTCCACAATAGCTAAACTGTGGAAAGAGCCAAGATACCCTTAAGCAGACAAATGGATGTAAAGAAGATGTGGTCCATATACACAATGGAATATTACTCAGCCATCAGAAAGGATCAACATGGATGGTACTGGAGGAGATTAGGCTGATTGAAATAAGTCAGAAAAAGTCAATTATCATATGGTTTCACTTATTTGTGGAACATAAGGAATAACATGGAGGACATTAGGAGAAGGAAGAGAATAATGAAGGGGGAGAAATCTGAGTGGGAGATGAACCAGGAGAGACTATAGACTCTGGGAAAAAAACTGAGGGTTTTAGAAGGAAGGGGGGGTGGGAGGATGTGTGTGCCTGGTGATGGGTATTAAGGAGGGCACAGATTGCATGGAGCACTGGGTGTTATATGCAAACAATGAATCATGGAACATTACATCAAAAACTAACGATGTACTGTATGGTGACTAACATAACATAATTAAAAAAAATAAAAGAGAGATATTTCCTGAAACCCAGATGTCAAATGGGTTCAAATGACATCATGATTAAGAACTTATTACAACTTATTCTAGGATAGGAACCTTACTCAAATCTTTAGTAATAATAATAATAATAATAATAGAAATATTAATAATAACGGTCTACTATACTAAAATTGACTTTTGGATATCAGGAAGCAGATTATTAAAATAAAAGCCATTGAGATCTTGCCATTTTTGACAACATAGATGGATCTTGAGAATATTTTGCTAAGTGAAATAAGTCAGACAGAGAAGAACAATATCCTATGATTTCACTTAGATTTGAAATCTATAAACAAAACAAATGAGCAAACACATAAAAACAGAAACAGACTCATACAGAAAGCAAACTGGCAGTTGCTGAGAAGAAGGGCTTAGAGGGATGGGTGAAATAGGTGAAGGGGATTAAGAGGTACAGACATTCAGTTATAAAATAATTAAGTCATAGGAATGGAAAGTACAGCATAGGGAATATAGTCAATGAGATTGTAATAATGTATGGTGACAAATGGTACTTATACCTGTTGTGGTGAACATTGAATAATGTATAGAATTACAAAGTCACTATGTTGTATATCTAAAATTAATACAACACTGTAGGTCAACTATACATCAATAATAAAAGATTAAATAATCTAAACACATCAGTTAAATATCAATGATTTTCAGAATGTATTAAAATAAATATGCTAACTATAAAAAGGAAAAAAAAGAATTGAGAGCTTCTGTTTTTAAAAAAAACATATAAAATAAAATAAAAGCCATTCTGGACTGAGTCATATTATTTTTTAAAATATTTTATTTATTTATTTGACAGGCAGAGATCACAAGTAGGCAGAGAGGCAGGCAGAAAGAGAGAGAGAGAGAGAGAGAAGGAAGCAGGCTCCCTGCTGAGCAGAGAGCCCAATGCGGGGCTCAATCCCAGGACTCTAGTTTCATGACCTGAGCCGAAGGCAGAGGCTTTAACCCACTGAGTCATCCAGGCGCCCCTGAGTCATATTATTTTTAAAACTTCTATTACTTGAATTTGGGCCCTAGAGCAGGTCACTTATCTGTAAAGTTCAGATCCTCTATAAAAGAAAAATAATTTCTTAAAAATTTGTGATAATATATGACAAAGGAGCAGTCTTCTTTAGAAAGGTATGTTTCTATATATTGTATATTAATATAAATTTCCTCTGTGGGAATGCTTATCTAATAAAAGTACAGATTTTAACATGGAAAAGTTTACCTTTATAATCATAGCCTGAAACCCAAACTTTTTTATTAGTTGCATTCATCATCTTGTCTTTATTTTATAAATAATTCTTGAAATAAACAACACATGTCTATAAGAATTAGAGACTGTAGTATAACATTCATGGCATTTTACACTTAAAATAAGGTTAAATCCTTTATTCTTTTCCCAAGAAATGTATTCTGTTATACCTCTATGTTTTCACTGAATAAGCCTACCTCCATATTCAATTCATAATAGCTAATTTTCCCCATCAATGATTTTTGTCTTCTTTTTGCATGTGCATAAATTATGGCTGATGTTCTAAGTATGGGGTGACAGGAAGTGTGATGCAAAGAAGAGTGAGAAGTGAATCATTGTAGAGATTTTTTATTAAACATATTAGGCTTGCTATATTGAAAAGAAAACAAAGGTACTATCAGAGTAGACAAGCTTATGCTGTGATAACAAATGACCCCAGTTCTCAGTGGTTTAAATACCCATGCTTTTATTTCTCATTGATATAAGTTGTCAGGGAACTATCTTCATCATTATGTCTGAGGGACCCAGAGGATAGAGCAGCAGCATCTCAAATGCAGTAAATCCTCATACCAGAGTAAAACAAAGACTCCCAAAGTCTTACTTACATAGTCAACTAAATGCTCTGGCTCTGAACTGGCCAATGTCACTTTCACTCAAACTCATTGGTCAAAACTTGTCACTTGGCCCTACTCAATCTCAGATTGTACTTAGAAGGTAGATGGAAGAATGCCAGAAATATTTGGTACACAGTACCAGTAATGACTACCACAGAAACTGAGGGAGGTGATCAATTCTGTAAGATTTTTGTGAATGGTATTATATGGGTTTGGCCAATTTGGGTTATACTCATAGGTGGTATTTGGGTTATACCTACATGAAGCAATTTAGAAAATTTGACACCTTTTATTTGAGAGAAGATTGATATACACAAGTAGTATTTAATAAGATTGCCTTTGTCTTTATAACTATTATATCTTACGATTTTCTCATTGTAAGATCACCCATGTATTAACTAAATATATATTATATACAAGATACTCAGAGAATATGAAGATGAATCAATGTATCATATGCTTGTGGAACTTATAGTGTACAAAAAGAGATAAGACACATACATACATATTACAGATGTTATAAAACAATAAATGTGAGTGTTTGAAGGATAAAAAGATTACTGTGGCATAGGCAGGAAAATGACAGTAGAAAAAAATCACGTTTTTGTTGGATCTTGGAGATCTCACCTACACCTCTCCTGCCTTCCCTTACTATAGATAATAGAGACAAAATTATAATCACTAAGTTGAATATAAACATTAGAAGGATGTAACATATGTTCATTTTTCCCTAGAAAGTCTTCCTTTGACTCTTAGATAAGGTCAGGTACCCAAGCTACATATTTCTATAGCATGTCCCTTTCATAAGTTACCAAGGAGCTAATAGTGAGTAGTATTTGAACACTTGTAGAAGGATGAAATGAGTATTCTAGGGAAAGGAATGGTATGAGTAAAGGCAGGAGTGAAGGTAAGGTGACTGAACATGGTGGTCTGTATGAGAAACATAGTAGATTAGCAAAGAACATGTGGAGGCAAGGAGAGATAATATTGGAATGCAGTAAAAACATGGCAATAAAATAGAACTTAATTGTAAACATCATCTAGGATTTTTATCTGATAGCATATCAAATGTCGTAAAGTTTGGAAAATGATCTAGGGAATCTCAGGTAGGCCCAAAGATGAAACAATATCTATAAGGCAACAGAAACAAAAGCAAAAACAAACTTTTGGTATTAAATCAAAATAAAAAGCTTTTGCAGAGCAAAGGAAACCAACAACAAAACAAAAAGACAACCTTCTGAATGAGAGAACACATTTGTAAATGACACATCCAATAAAGGAATAAAAACTAAAATATATAAAGAATTCATACAAATCAACACCAAAAAAAAAAAAAACCCACAACGAAACAAAACAAAATACTATTAAGTAGACATTTTTTTCCAAAGAAGATATACAGATGCCCAAGAGACATGAAAAAGTGCTCAATGTCACTAATCATCAGGAAAATGCAAATCAAAACTACAATGAGATATCACCTTACATCAACTAGAATGGCTAAAATCAAGAAGAAAAGAAACAAGTGTTGGTGAGGATGTTGAGAAAAAGGAATCCTTGTGCAATTTTGATGGGAATGTAAATTGGTATAGCTACTGTGGAAAACAGTAGGGAGGCTCCTCAAAAATTAAAAACAGAAATACCACATGATCAATAATTTCACTATTGGGTATTGACCCAGGGAAAATGAAAACACTAACTCAAAAAGATATATGCACCCTTATGTGTACTGCAGCATTACCTACAATAACCAAGACATGGAATAAATCTGTGCCCATCAATAGATATATGGATAAGGAAAATGTGGTATATATACACAATGGAATATTACACAGCCATAATAAAGGATGAGATCATGACATTTGAGACAACATAGACGGACCTAGAGGGTATTATGCTAAAGGAAATAAATCAGACTAAGAAATAAATACCATGTGATTCCATTCATAAGCAGAATCTAAAAATTGAATAAATAAGTAAAAGCAGAATCATAACTATAAATACAGAGAATGGATTGATGATTGCCAGAGGGGAGGGAGGTGTGGGGTACACAAAATGTGTGAAGGGGAGAAGGAGATACAGGGCTCCAGTTATAGAATGAATAAGTCATGGGAATAAAAAGCACAGCATAAGGAATACAATAATATTGTAATAGCAATGTAATGTGATAGATGGTAGCTATACTTGTGGTGAACACAGCATAATGTGTAAATTTGTCAAATCACCAAGCTGACATTATGTGTCAACCATACTCAAATACAAAAAAAGATGAAACAATAACTCTATTTTTTGATATGACTTTGAGGAAATTAGGAAACTAAGCTGTGAATGAATATTGGAATAGCATTCTAGGAAAAAAACCTTCAAAATAATCTAAGAAAAAGCTAACTCTAGCACATTTAACATGTGTAGCTTCCCAAAGGTAGTCACAATTAATTACTATGTGGGACCAGAACTATGGAAAAAGTAATAATATAAATCTACTCCATTCACTCACACATTCATTATTTCAGCAAGCACTTAAGAAACTCCATTGATGTACCAGGAACTAATTTAAATGCTGATGATATCTGTAGACAAAAAAAGACTTTGAGTCTAGTAGGAAGCTTTTACTTAGTAAACAACAATAGTAAAATGGGATAACGGTTATGAGAGGGACATGCTATAGAAACATGTTGCTTAGGTACTTAATGTAAGAGTCAGAGGTAGCCTTTCTAGAGAGAAATAAACATATTTTACATCTCTTCTAATGTTATTTATATCCAAGTTTAATGATCATTATTTTGTCTCTATTGTCTAATGTACAGGAAGGCAGGAGAGGTGTAGGTGGGCTGGAATCTTAGAAAACAATTTTAACTGTACTATGTGTAACAGTCAGGGTTCTTGATTACACACGATGGAAACCAAGTCTGGTTGATTAAAGCATAAAATGAATTCATTGGAACGCATTCAGGTAACTAAAAAATTAGCAGATAGACCAAAGAAACAGGCAAACAATGGAGATTTTATAGACAAAGTTATAGATAAAATCATGCTATAGAACTAGTGTGATGACAACACCACTTGCCCTGCTGATAACCACAATTCTCAGTAGCATATCTGCCACAAACTGGCAACACTGGATCCTGCAGACTCTCTGATGGCTACTACTATAGTCATCATGCTATAGTATGATGCTGCTACTATACTACTACTTAGTCCAGAATAGATTTTGCACTCTTTCTGATTCTCCATGTCACCATTCCCCAATTTAAGGAATAGGTGTGTCTGATTGACTATGCAGACAGACTCTAAGGTGGCTCCAACAATCCCTGCTTCCTGGCATTAATGCCTTTGTGTAATGCTGTCACCTTCAGCATGGGCAGGACCTGATACTTGCTTGTAAGCAATAGAGTAGACAAAAGTAGACAAAAATCACAGATGTATTGATTGCATGTACATGATTACATTATATAAGATCAGAATACCCATTTTCCATAGAAATACTCTTCCTTCCTGGCTTTGAGGAAATAGGGCCATATTGGAAAGGCCCACATGGTGAGGACTGAGGGTTACCTCCAGCTGATAGCCAGCAAGAAACTGAAGCTTTCAGTCCAACAATTCACAAGAAATGGAATTCTGCCAATAACCTCATAAACATGGAAGCAGAACCTACCTCAGTCAAGCCTTAGACGAGATTACAGGATATGGAACAAAAAAGGGACTTTCATATACTGTTGATGGGGAAAAAAATAGCAATATATTTTGTAAATTTTGGAGGCTAAAAGTCCCAGCACAAAACTCCCTCCAAAGACTCTAGGGGAGAATTCTTTGGTTCTTTGAGCTTTTGGTGACCTCTGGCACCCATTAGATTGTTGCAGTATAACTCAATCCCTGTCACTATCTTCAAATTACCTTTTCTGTGTCTCTGTCATTTTCTGTGATGTATAAGAAAACTCTTACTAAATTTAAGGCCCACCAAATCCAGTATGACATTATTTCAATTCTTACCTTAATTATCTTCACATTAAATTCCCATAAACATCAACATGCATCCTGACTATAAAGAAGTACTCCAAAAGCCTTGCCATGTGATTAGTTAACTGTATCTTGATTTATCTGGCAAAAGGGGACCTGGCCACTTTCTTCAGTGTGATTTGAACTACTTGTCTACAATTCAGTCAAAACACATTTTGAGAGGACTTAAGTGAGATTCATCCCTGTAGAATAAAATATCTTAGAATCTAATACCAAACCCATGACTTTTCTGTTTTACAGTTCCCACCTTTGCTTTACCTATGCTTATATGTGAAGAAAGAATTCACATTGAAGTCCACTGAAATAAAGAATGGAGTAAAACTCTACACTGACAGGAAGACTGAAAAAATGCTCTGAATGAAAAAAGGGAATGGAAGGTTTTTTGTGAGTAAGTTGTTTGTATTCTGAGGTTCAAACTTTTTCAAGAGCTTTTTGAAGTCAAGTGATTCTTTTGCTTGTGAATTATGGCCAGCACGGTCATGTTTATTGTTTTAAACTTCAATCTAGTTTTATATGAATTTGGATATGAATTCAATAGTCATAGGTTGACCTAACAAGAAGATGTTGAAGATGGATATGACCAATCCCCAAACTGCCACCTATATACCCTGCCACTTCTTAATGGCTGTCTTTTCTACATTCCTCTTTATCTGATGTTGGGTATTATCTTCTGTTTATGTAACAAACTCTTCAAAGTAATATTGATTTGCAGTGATTAAATGTCAGTCTTCCTTCCACATAAAATGACTGATCCTCTGCTTTATTTTCTTTAATTATTTTATTTATTTATTTGAAAGAGAAAACATGAACAGGGGGTGGGGGAAGAGGAAGAGGGAGAAGCAGACTCCCTGCTAACCAGGGAGCCCAAACTGGGGCTTGACTCCAGGACACCAGTCTATGACCTGAGCCAAAGGCAGATGTTTACCTAACTGAGCCACATAGGTGTTCCTGATCCTTTGTTTTTTTAAGCATTAAATTAAGAAATATTTCTACTATCAGTCAACATCATCCTATAGTTTAATGGTTAACAAACAGAATCATGATATAGCAGGGAGCCTTTACATACAAAATTTTTAATTTCCTGTATAATGTCACAAGTTGTTAGTATATCCTACTATCTATATATTAAGCTCTTAATGCAAATATTCAGAAGAAATATAATCTTGGATCACAGAAGACAAAATGGTCATTGGCAATCTTCTAAACATTATAGAATCATATCAGCATCAAATTTGATGTTCATCACCAGTTCATCACCAAGTTTGATTTAGTATAAATTTACAGTTTTGTAGTAAATCACAAAACTTTAATTCTAGTTCAAGGAAGAGAAACCAAATCCAAGATGCTGTTTCAGTTCATTTGGTTTAGACATAGACATAATACTGACTTCCAAATCAATATTCGGACTGGTACCAAATGTTCTGATCACCAATAGGATTGTTCAGAGATAATCAGTCAACCCAACAAAAACTTAGTATCATTTAGATAAGCTTTTTAGAAATATGAATGTTTTATTCATTCATTCAAAAATATTTATTAAATTACCTCTATGGATCAGACCCTGTGATAGATGTTTTTATCTTGTATTAGGTGTATTATTTCTCTTTGTCCTCATAATTCTTCTTCAGGTGGTAGAGATAAGATACGGACTTCAGTAAGTAAATTATTTGACTTTCACCAAACATGCTAAGAACTTTTAAATTTTTTGGTAGCAAGAAAATAAAAGGGAAGTAAGCAACTTGAGATTTGCTTTTGTCATGTAATTGGTTATCTGGAGATACATAAAATATCTACTGATATTGATTCAGTAGCTCAAATACACCAAAACCAGTATTCTGAAATTCTCATGATCTATCCTTACCCCACACCACTACCCCAGGTAAGTCATCAACATAACCAGGTTCTAGGAAGAAGAAAATAGGAAGAAAGTAGTGTGGGTGATACTAATCCAATGGCTTTAACCTAGAAAACAAAATCTTTCTTAGGAAACATTCTACCAGATTTCAGCTTATATACCAAGATCTGTAGCACATGGTACTCTCTATTGCAAGAGAATCTGAAAAAGTGATTATTTATTCCTTTCAGTCTCTGTGATAGAAACAGCAGAGAAAAGAGGTATAGGAAATTGGTGTTGGATTTCCCATACAACGCAACCAGAAATCATCACAATACTTTACTTTTTAAAAAGATTTTATTTATTTATTTGACAGAGAGAGAGATCACAAGTAGGCAGAAAATCAGGCAGAGAGACAGGGAAGCAAGCTCCCTGCTGAGCAGAGAGATCAATGCAGGGCTCGATCCCAGGACCTTGAAATCATGACCTGAGCTGAAGGCAGAGACTTAACCCACTGAGTCTCCCAGGCACCCCAAATTATCACAATACTTATCCAAAACTATTGCCCATATTCTTGTGACAGGAAAACACACACACACACACACACACACACACACACACACTGAACAGTAAGCCAGTCTGGAAAAGAGCTCGCCAGAGTGTATGTACATGTGTTCACTATATATGTACATATGTTTATATGTATGTGGGAAAGGTAAGCGAAATATGGAGATCAACAACTGGAACTAGATAAAAGATACAGACATAGGAAACAAGGCCGAGGAAGAATAGTAAGAGTTAGTTTTTATATGTAGCCGCTTATTTGTAATCCAGAAAAAGCTGCAGAAAACACACTCCACATGATATCATTCCGTCAGTGGCTTCTCATTACTTAAAAATTTTGGTAGATTCTCTTAACTTGATCTTTAAAGTCCTTCACTATCTGCCTTCAGACCCATTGTTTACCTTCTGATTTTAATAACTGCATTCTAGCCACACAGATAGCCACACTATTCCTTAGTTATGCCCCATATTTTTCTAACTTACTCATGCTATCCCCCATCTTAATGATCTTTGTTTATATTTTCTTGTTTTTACTCACAATTCCATTATTCAAAATCATTTTTTTTCTTTTTCTTTCTTTCCATTCTTTCTTTCCTCCTTCCTTCCTTCTTCCCTCCCTCTCTCTCTCTCACTCTTTCTTTCTCTCCTTTCTTTTTTTTTTTTAATTTGTTTATTTGACAGACAGAGATTACAAGTAGGCAGAGAGGCAGGCAGAGAGAGGAAGAGAAGCAGGCTCCCTGCTGAGCAGAGAGCCCGATTCGGCTCGATCCCAGGACCCCGGGATCATGACCTGAGCTGAGGGCAGAGGCTTTAACCCACTGAGCCACCCAGGCGCCCCCTCTCCTTTCTTTTAAGAGGAAGAGAGCACAAGTTGGGTGGGGGAAAGAGAGGGGATCTTAAGCAGGCTCTATGCCCAGTGCAGAGCTCCACATGGGGCTCAATCTCACAATCTTGAGATCATGACCTGAGCTGAAATCAAGAGTCAGAGGCTTAACCAACTGAGCCACCCAGGAATCCCTGCTATTCAAAGTCTTAGGCATCTAATAAAAAACATCTAAGATGACAACTTCCCCATAAAGACTTTTGATTTCTTTACCTAAGTGTAAACATTCAAACAACTGAAACTTCATAACACTTAAAAAAAAAACTCCTTATATGATGTCTGATTTGCATTTTTAAAATTTAAATCTATACTTGTTTTCTTTTCATAAGAATGCTTTTCTTGACCTTTTGTTACCTTTAGCAACAAGTGTAATACCCTAGATAGAAAAAGAAAATGAATGAAATAAATGTGTTTATTTGAGGAAAAACACAGAATTTTCTCCTGATTCTTCTACTGATATTTAGTTACATCTCATCACACCTTAAAGATTATAAAAAATCTTTAATAAAGGTAAGCAGCATTCAGAGTTGCTGGATGACCTTAAATAAAATATTTAAATGGAATAATAGATTTTGAGGATAAGAATTTGTACAATGGATCTATTGAAAACATAAATACCCATTTATAAGCATGAACTTGTAGGAACAGTATTTGCAGCATCCTAGCTCCTTTCTCTCCCAAATATTATATGTTTGATATAAATTTAAAATGCATATAAGGTTTCAGGGGTGCCTGGGTGGCTCAGTTGGTTAAGTATTTGCCTTCAGTTCAGGCCATGACCTCAGGGTACTGGGAATGACATCTGAGTTTCTTGGGCTGCTCAGTGGGGAGTCTACTTCTACCTCTCCCTCTGCTTCTTCTTGGACTGCCCCCTACTAGTGCCCCCTTGTGCTCTCTTTAATTAATAAAATCTTAAATAAATAAATAAATAAAATGACTGTAATGTCTAAAGTCTATGGAATAAGATCAGTTGTTAAACATAAAAGAAACAGTGATTTTATTTTCATAGTGTTTTTCCAATCAAAAGGTTTTTATTAGGCTTTAGGAGGAATTTGTTTTAGAAGATAAAAAACTTTCAGCTTAATTAATTCCTACCTGAAGGTTAATTTCATATAAAATTTATTTATCATCACAGTAGATTCCATAGTCTTCCTGTTACATGTTGGAGGGGCTACTAGTTACTTATTAAGTATGTTACTCTGTTGCAATGTAATGTTAACATCTGTACTATGCTCACTAGAAGAGTCAATTACTGTAACACTCTTGATATTGAATGACTACACGTGGCCCTTCCTCAACAACAGCAGTTCAAATTGGATTTCATCCTATTAAACTAACTCATTCTTCGATCCATAGTGATTGTTTGGCATTAAGCATATCGATAGCATTTCAGAGTTTATTATATGCTTCTGAAGCTCATATGATATTGAGTGTAATATGATTACATGATAATTCTGCTGGGCTACCAAAGCCAATAGGATGAGAGTGTGTCAGAATGGAGAATGTTTAATGACAGTTTAGTCAGTATCACAGTGTAATATTTATTCCCAATGTGTATGTCTGTGTGGGGGCAATAATGTCATTAATAGAAAACTGAAAATCAGTTCTTTTGTAGGAAAAGTAAAGTTACCTCCTCTTGCCTTTTAAGTAGGAAAAAGAGGCAACTGAAGGAGAAATACACACATATGAAATAGTGCTGGAAATCACAGTGGGATGTATGCAAAGCATTTTAAAGGAAAGTAAATATCAGGGCTGGTATTGAAATAACTTACCAAGGAGTTTTCTTAAAATTGCTTTGTACCCTTAAAACTTCCCCCTTTTGGAGGTATAATACAGCACAAAAGCATGGAAAGTAAATCATTTAAGATTACAAAAATCAAATCCTTAGCTTTTCAAAAGCCTAGACTTTAAAGAACTCAGATATATCATGCCACAGATGATAACTTTGAAAGGAAATGTGAAAAAAGGGACTACCACCTCATCTCTCTCTAGATTAGATGGGTGTTCTCTGGAAGAAAATGAAAACACAAAAGAGAAAACAACAACTTAGTCTATGGTATCTCTCCAAGATGTATATTTGTACCCTGCCCTTGTCCTACCACATACAGAATTCTTGAGGAAGAATATGGGAGAATATTATGGATATATTTGGAGATCTAAAAGAAAAGAGGAATTATAATTTCTTCCCCAGAGTAGAGCCTTGAGTAACTACACAGCAAGCACACAGCTAGAGCAAAAGGCAAAATAAGTACTAAGTTAACATCTCTAAAGTGAAAGTACGAAAGGTACCCATAGCCTGATGAGTTTATAGGTAGGAGAATCTATCTTTTATGCATAGTAAGGCATAGGTGTTAGTGCCCTAAATTTGGAACAAGGAGAGAGAACAACAGACTGGATTAATCTATAACTATACGTCAGATGGGCACACATGTGTGTCAATTCTGTGCCAGAATAAATAAATAATAATGTAGACCTATTGTGCTAGCCTACTCCTAATATGGCAAGACCAGAGTGCTACAGAATCCACTCTTCCCATAGAATTTGAGAATAACCACTGTGGAAGAATGGTAAGACTCCAAATTATCTGCATATTTCTGGAGGAATATGGATTTAAAATAAAGTTCAAAAAAATAAAATAAAATAAAATCCATTAATACAAAACCTAAACAGTCCACTTTTACACACTTCCATTTATGGCTTACTCATAAATATAGTATACCACTGATAGGGACTACTTGGTACTCCAGCTGAGCTTTAATGATAGATAATATGCCTTCCCTACTTAGAAAGTAGAGCCACATATAAGGTATTAACATTCTAATGCAAGCAGGTATAAACAAGAGTATCCCATGATTCAGAATATAGACTATGTAGGCAGGAGAAGAATGGGAAGACCAGATACCTTAAGTAGTCCTTAGGGTATAGAATTGAATTGTTTTCATTTTCTTAAAAAAAGAGAAATTTAAAAATATTTATTGTAACCCAAATACATGTTAGAGTAAATGGTATGTAATTACATACAGTAAAATAAACTGACTTCTATTTCCACATTATGAGTTTCTTAACAAATCAGTTTGTCTTCAGATGTCCTGAGATTAAGAACAATTTCAAGCATTACTGCAGATAGGTAATTGACCAATGCCTTCTCCCAGGCTTTTATAATTAGGAAGTCCCTGGGTGGGCAAAATAAGTTAATAATACACTTTACCACATGTATTTTATCAGGACGTCCTTCTTTCTACTTTCCTGAATACTAAATATCCATTCTGGAGTCCTTGGATTTAACTTGTGTGACATAGATGTTGGGCCATCCTGACCTTCTAATTATATATGAATGGATATAATTTCCCTTAACTCTTTATCAAGTACATATCTGAAAACAAGCAGAGTTCATAGGTCATTAAAAATGGCATAAATGTTCCATCTCCCATTAAACCTTCTTTAACCTTAATCTGTTGAACAAAATATTTTGATACTTAACCTACATCCCTCAGGTAGAAGCCTGATATTTCCTCAAGAATATTCAGTGTGCAGCAAAGATTAGAACATCAACAACAAAAAATCAATGTTTACTGAATACACTGTTCCACTTAGGAAATGAAGTGGAGGGGAAATACAATTTCAAAATGCAAAGAAATTAGAATAGACTGAACCATCCACATGTTTACCCCCAGATAAAAGGATCCCAGTATAAACAAAATAATGTCCAACACAACATATGGCACACTTGTTTAAACCAGGAATGTATTAACATAGGACTGAGGGGTTGATTGGAGGCATTAGCTGGAGTATGCATAACCATATAAAAGAGATTATCTTTTTTATTCTGTGTCTTAAAGTACAATTTTGAGATTGAGAAAAACAATTTTGAATTAGTCTTGTATCCAAGGTTTAAGTATTCAAGGTTAAGTACAATTTTGAGATTGAGAAAAACAATTTTGAATTAGTCTTATATTCAAGGTTTGGAGAAACTTTTCAAAAAATTCTAAAACATGCTAAATAAAGGAGAACAGCATCTTTACATTTGTTTTTGTCATCCCTAGGGTAAGTACATGATCTCAAAATTTTCCACAAGCTAGAAACCCATAGAAAATGTATTTTGCTATGAAAGTTTGGTATCAGAATCTGTTGACAGCTTCTATAGTCTAAGGCAAGCAAATAGGCTTCTGTTATGGACTAACTGGTATGGACTATTTGCTTCTGTTACGGTTTGTATCCCTTTCCCATCCCCCACATTCATATGTTAAAGCAGTAACCCTGAATATGATGGTGTTTGGAGATACATCCCTTTGGGGGATAATTAGGATTAGATGAAGTCATGAAGATTGAAATCGCATAATGGGATTAGTGCATGTATAAGAAGAGACATCAGAGAGCTTCCTCTTTGTCAACAAGCACAAAGAAGAGGTTATATGAGCACATCGTGAGAAGGGTACTATCTGTAAGCCAGGAGGAGAACTTCTACCAGAACCTCACTATGCTGGCACCCTGATCTCAGACTTCTAGCCTCAGAACTGTAAGAAAATAAATTTCTATTGTTTGAACCACTCAGGCTATGGTATTTTGTTATGACAGCCCCAGCTGACTATTACAGGTTCTTAAGTAATGAGTGGGATCAGAGATACAAGAGTTCAGAGGAAGGATGGAAGTATTTTCAGTCATAATTTCCTGTGTTGTCCAGGCCTAAATCTTCTCAGTCCTCGGCGTCCTACACAATCACCTCTTCTATTTCCACCTAAAAGCCTCCTTCCCTTTTCATTTTGTGACTTTGCTTCTGATCTTTGATGATAGTAACCAACAGGTGTTCCCCTTTAATACTGCTACTTATGTCTCCAAGACCTAAGGTCTACTCTACTTTAGATCATACAGCCATCTGTCCATTGTTATTTCACTGAAGAAGCAGAAAGGGATTTTGCATACTTAGTGGGATTTGAGATTGGAAATGAGAGTGAGGAGAAAGAAAAAATTGGAAATTAATATTATTAATTGTATGACATGAGAGAGGGAATTTGAGGAGGGACACACTGTTCTTTAAGGATGATTTAATAGGAGATAAATAAAAGAGCTGCAATTGTAACACAGTCCAGGCTAAAATCATCTAGGTTCTCAGAGATGGGCTGAGTTCCCTGCCCGCATTTTAGGGGTATGACCTTGATGTGATCTGCATAAGATCATATCAACTCTCTGGGCCTCAGTTTCCTCATTGATAAGATTATGAGTTTGAACTAGATGAATTCTAGGATTGCTTCCAAATCTCTTTGGAATGCTTTGGGATGCTTTTATTTTTGCTTTGAATTCTGTCAGAGAAAGTTTCTATTTCAAAAATAATATAGGTCACCTTTATTCATTTTTTTTCTGGCACCAGCTGGGTTTCTTTACATCAGAAACCCAGAATCCTAGACTCTGAGTTCAAAGGAAGTTTCTGTCATGTAGCCCATTTCACCCAACGCAGCCACACAAACAGCACAGTCTCAATATCTAATGGAGACTTGATAGGCTCTTAATTAGCTCTCTTAGAAAATGTTCACAAATCATTTAGGAGAAATAAATTTATTTTGTTGAGCAAATCAAGGTCTTAGAAATGCCTTGTAAATAGTGATTTGTATTTAATGTCTACCTATTGGTACCAGTCCATTAGTGAACACTAAATATGCTTCATTTCCACCTAATTAAATGTCCTCCATTTCTTTAGCCATTCCTCATATAACATGGTCTCGAGATCCCTCAGGTCTATGTCAAAATTGCTATAAAAATGTACTGTTCTTGAAACTGATTTCTAATTAATTGGATGGTCTATGGTTGAGTGCTTATGCCAGAATTCAAGAAACTATATAGTCGATGGAGCCTAGGAAATTCATTCATATTGTAGGTGCAAGACATGCTGTCATCAGTTATGATGCAGGAGGCCATCATTTGCTAAAGAAACCATGACAAGGTTTTTGGGATTATAAAGCATGTAACTCTGGAGTTTGTTAAACAAAGAAAAAAATGACCTTATTATAACTGAATATACGGTACACTAAAATTCTGCAAAAAATGACATCCTTTGCAGTTAAAATAAGGGACAATTTGTGGAAAAAAAAGGTTTTCCTAATTTGTACTTTAAAAGTTGTCATAGATGCAGTATTGATGAGACACTTGCCTTATATCTGCAAGGCATAAATAAATATAAACATACATTCATTTAGACATACTTCCTTGACATAAAGGGGACAAAGCTAGTAATTTATAAAACATCAAAGAGTTCCTCACAAATATTTCCAACCAAAAGGGCAAATTCCAAAATGATTAATGAAGAAGGATCTTTCTATTCCTCTGCAGAGGATCTTTACATCTGTAGGATCAGCCCTGACAAGAAACTAAATCTCTTTGATATCAGGACCATTTTATAGTAATTTTTCATTTTTTGAAGGATGTTTTATTTCACACACAAAACAAAAGTCCTGCATTACTGTGTCACAGGATCTTCCATTAGGTATTTCTTGAACTTTGTCATTTTTAAAAAATGTATAAATTCTCTGTGATTCCCCATTGTCTATGGAATACCCACTTCTTATCCTAACCTTAAGATGCTACACATTTTCAGTCTACCCTATTCCTTCCCCTTCTACCTCCCAAGGTGACTAGGAGTCTCATCCCATAACAGTATCAGTTTAAAATCCAAAATTGCATCATATAACTTATCTAAATAATGTACCAGTGAGTAATCAATTAAGATGAAAGTATGGTAACAATTCCTCTCCATCTCTGGACTTTTGAAATGAATGAAGCAAATTATCTTCCCCCAACACTCCTAAAGTATTATCAGCATGCAGGAGTATAATAATTATGGGCGTTACTGTTTAAATAAGACAGAACAAAAGACTTCCACCTTTAGAACAGAGGCACTAGCCTAATGTAATTTTGAATCCAGGTGGGCAAAGTCTAGCTAGACTTCCTTGATTAGGCTTCATGGCCTAGAAATAATCCTCTGTGGCTCTCAGTTCTGCCTTCTGGGCACTTGGTAATATCCTTAGGATCTTGGTTCTGCCCTCTAAGTCATCCTTTCTTTTTCATAAATAATAGAAAGTGTTTACAGCTGAGAATTTCTATCAGTCTGCCACTAGAAACTGTGTGGTTCAAGAGTCTCTTTTAATTTCACACTTTCTGTTTTTTTGTAGTCTAAGCTGGAAGTGTTTCTGCTGACAGAATTTCTCAAGAATCTTGTGGGTACATATGTGTCCTATGTAGATTTCACAGGGATTCATTTCGTTAGACAAAAGCCACATCCACAGATTTTTCAGACAATACCATCTCTACCCTGGCCTCCTGTTGAAGTGCCTTAACGACAACATTCTAGCTTCCTAGGGGCTTTCTGGTTTGAATGAGACATTCTGTAAGGTATATCCTTAAGTTCTTGTGAATGATCTTTCGAGCTTCACTGAGGACTGGAGAGTCACACCCTTAGCCTTTTCTCCACAGTATGCTTTCTAGACAGTGAATCTTTTAGCTATATAGTTCTTCCCTTAATCTGTCTCCTCTTCCATTTTATTATAAGCAGCAAGAATAAGTGAGATTAAACCTTTACATCTTGCTTGGAAATATCCTTAGCTATATATGCAGGTTCATCACTTAGAAGTTCTGCCTTCTGTAGGACATAATTTCTACCACTACATAACAAGGATCCATCCTTCTTGCTTTAATTTCTAAAATATATTCCTCACTTCTTTCTGAGCCCTTAGCAGCAGCATTTTCAATGTTCATGTTTTCCCTAATATTCTGTTCAAGGTAATTTAGGCTTTGTCTTGTATGACCCTCAACATTCTCCTCAAAGTTCTTCCAGCTTCTGGTCATTGCTCAGTTCCAAAATGATTTTTAGATATTTGTTATAGTAATACCTCCATTCCAGGTACCAAAATTTGTATTCATTTGCTTTGGTGATGTAACAAATCACCACAATTTAGCAGTTTAAAACAATACCCATTTGCTAATTCACAATAATGAAGGTCAGATGTCTGGATATGGTATGGCTGGATTCCCTGTTTAGAGTATCACAAAGTTAAACATCAGGTTTTTCCTGGGGTTGCAGTTCATATCTGTGGCTTGGGGTTTCTCTTCCAAGTGATCACTGGGAGAATTAGTTCCTATTTATTGTAGGTCTGAAATCCCCCTCTCCTTGCTGGTGGTCAGAGGGGGCCACCCTCATCTCCTTGAGGTCAATTCTCTCCTTAGGCCATTCAGAATGTGAATATCTGCTTTCTTCCAGGTCAGCATGGGCACATATCTCTTAACATCTTCTGCTACCAGTCAGAGAAAACAGTATACTTTTTTTTTAAGATTTTTACTTATTTATTAGACAGAGATCACAAGCAGGCAGAGAGGCAGGCAGAGAGAGAGAGGGAAGCAGGCTCCCTGCTGAGCAGAGAGCCCGACGTGGGGCTCGATCCCAGGACCCCGAGATCATAACCCAAGCCGGAGGCAGAGGCTTTAACCCACTGAGCCACCCAGGTGCCCCCAGTATACTTTTAAATGGATTATATAATTATGTAAATCCATCTGGATGATCTCCTTTTCTTAAAGTCAACTGTGTTATATGATATAACCTAATCACTGGAATAAAATATATTATCCTCACTATAGAAATATAATTTAAAATCCCTAGGATTATACAAGACATGTACACCAGAAGGGTGAGAAATTGTGCAGTTCTTCCTACCATTATGGTAATACTTAAATAATCTTAACAGTATCATCTAGGCCAAAGTCTGTTTCTAAAAGCCTAATATAAATCAGTTTTAATTATTTTTTTCCATCCAAATATATATCAAGGAGACAATAATAGTTATAATGTTCCTAGAATTATTGTATTCTCAACTTTATTATTTTAAATAATACTTGAAATATCCCAGGAAATCTATAATATTACAAGACCAAATTTACTAAATATAATACAATAAAACCTAAATTTTATATGTAAACCTTTTATTAAGGAAAAAATATTTAAGCACAGGTAAATCAATTTGTACTCAAAGATTAATCATTTTTTCCTGTAAAAATTGAGCTTACAGAAATATTTATGGAAAAAATTATGGATGTTCTCATACTGTACATACTTGTATACTAACCAATATAAATACAACTATTGAGTACCAAATGGGAAAATAGTTTTGGTACATAGATGCAACTGAGAAAGACTTGGAAGCCTTTGTGCAGTAGTTCTCAATCTTCACTGCCAAAATACACCCAGGGAATTGGAGAAAATAAACTCCTGGGTCCTATCCCTAAATATTTGAATTCAATTGCTGGTCATGGCCATAACAAATTTTATAAATGGCCCTAATGGTGATCCTCAGGGCTTTGACATCTAAAGTGACAAAAAGATACTTCAAAAATCAGCTGCTTTCACCAAGGATATAATGTTAACTTTAAAAATTGAAGTTTCAATGTATACACTTTATTTGTTTGCCTTTACTTTTAGGTTTATTAAACATTATTGTTATATGTAGATCATGAAATATCCTGCAATTGTTTCTCTGTATGGACATCCAATTATCCCAGCACCACTGGTTGGAAACATTAGATGATATTTTCTAGAGATCATTTCACATTCTATATAATGTTATCTTATTATAGTAGATTTACTTCTGTCACCTCCTAAGTTAAGGGCATTTAATGTTAACGGAAAAAGGCATTGAGATTTGAAGCCCTAGGAGAGCTAGTATATTTCAGATTGACTATTATTCCTGAAGCATAAATTTTTGGTGTCCAATTTGGGACCCCTCATTCTTCGTAGGCTCTGACCTCTAATTTTTATTCTCCCAGTCTGTGAGTCTGCCAAAAGTTTCTGCCCACTTTCTTAGCTTCTCAACTACTACTTTCAAATTAGCAAATGCTTTGAAGGGAAAAATTGCTGTCAGTGTCAGGTCTATATTTCTGTGTTTTCTTCATCTTTGGGATCTTAGTCTGGTGAGCCTATTTGCTTGGTAGCTTATAAATAATACTTATATACAGACCTTACTTGATTGTAAGGAGAATTGGCTTAAAATAGTCTATATTGTCTGAAACAAAACTTTAAAAATGTAACTTAAAGCCTCTAGTGGCTATCTAACTTCCTAAAACAAATAGGAAACAAGTAAATTTCTGCTTACTTGACTCCTTTTGATATGGATGAAATACCTATTTAATTTAATTCATTATAAGTACTGAGTGACTTCTAAATTCTATTTTTAAAAAGGCTATGTAGAGGGACGCCTGGGTGGCTCAGTTGGTTAAGTGGCTGCCTTCGGCTCAGGTCATGATCCTGGCGTCCTGGGATGGAGTCCCACATTGGGCTCCTTGCTCGGCAGGGAGCCTGCTTCTCCCTCTGCCTCTGCCTGCCTCTCTGTCTGCCTGTGCTTGCTCTCATTCTCTCTCTCTGACAAATAAATAAATAAATAAATAAATCTTAAAAAAAAAAAAAAAAGGCTATGTAGAATCAGCTGGTGGCAGGCCCATGTCTCCATTTTTAGCCAGAGCACCAAATCTTTTAGGCATCTTGCAAATGATAACCCAGAGATAGATACTGACTTTGTCTCTGAAAAGTCTCTCTTGGTAGTGGGGGTGGTAGAAATTATCTGTGTTTGTAATAGTGGTATCTGGAAACTAATGACAACAGCTGTTTCTGGAGTATAATCTGTACAATGACAACTATGGTTCACATTCTGATTTGGGGAAAAGAAAAACACCATGATATCCTTACACATTTTGTTTTCCCCCCATTTATTGTTTTGTTTCATGTCTTTGATATTGATTAAAAGAAACAGGTTGTTTTGGGGGATATAGCTATGTGGTTAAGTGGAAGTTACAGATCAGTGGCGCTAGCTAGCTTACTAAGGCCAAAACAAAGATCAATTTTGTTTGTATTACTCTGTGTTCTCTCTCTCCATCTTTCTATTCACATTCAAACCTTAAGTATGTTTAACCACATGACATTATGGTGGTTAGGGCATTAGAATGGGTCTTTACTTATTGGCATGTTCATGTTTTTATCCCTTGTTTCACTCTAGATAACAATAATTATGCTGAAAATAGTGGGAGGGGGCATCGTGAATCCATACATTTCTCTCAGGGATTTTCACATTTGGTATTTTCAAAGATTACAGAAAATAATTTATGACTGTTCCTTCTTTTATGATCATCAGTGGGACTAAAAACTTAAACTATACAAAGAAATTAAAACATTTCTAAAAGTGTGGTCTATAGCTGACCTGAAGAGGGTCTGAGGATCTGTAGAATGTATGTTCAATATTTAGGTTTTTAGGTCTTACCCCAGATCCAAGTCCAAATCTCTAGAGAAGGGCCTAGTAATTGACATCTAACAAGTTTTCTATGCAAACACAATTCTTATACCCATTAACTGATGTTTACAGTGAGAAAATCTGTCACATACATACTTCACAAAGCCTTCTACAATAGGTATGATTATCTCCAATTTCCCAAAGAGGAAACTAAGACACAGAGAAGTAAACCACTGGAATAAATTCACATGAAAATTGAGCTGGCATACCACCCAGTTCTCCTGACACTAACTTCAATGCTTGTCTCACTGCATCAGCTTTACGCTCTAGAAAGAATCTCTGTCTCAGAAAAGAGATTTTCCCCCCCACATATAGCCTCCTAAGTTGCACAAGCCCAAACAGCCTAATATTTGCTCTGTGATAGCAATTATTGAAATAGTGTATTGTTAACAACTTCCAATACATACCCTGGGATTTTAATTTTCAGAATGCTTAATTTTGGCAATGCACTTCAGTACTCACTTGAATATTCTGAGTATAAAAGCTCTGCCCTGGAGCGAGCACGTTTAACACCCATGAGTGATAGTGCAACGTGAGGTTACTAGGAGCAGGTATGTTGCCACTGCTAGAGCAGATTTAGATGACTTCTAACAGCCTTTGATGAATGACTCAGCCTCAACTCCACAGAGGTGAAGCTCATCAAATCCACTTACAACTACCTTCTATAATGGACAAGAAAAAGTTACATTTTTCCTATCTGAGATCTCAAGCATTTTTTTGGCCAGCAAATTACTGATAAAGACTTATCTTCTATAATTTATAGGACGACTGGAGTTGGGGGTATTTTTGTTTGTTTGTTTTTCTCCCAAGCAAATACATGAAGAAAATAAGCATGGCCACTATTGACATTTCCTGATATTAAACACTTATTATATGCTACAAAACTCAGCCTAGAGCCTCATATAAACTGCTTAAATTTGCTTATCACAACAAACTTATTCTTTGATTTCATAAGAGAAAACTAAAGTCTAAAGAAGTTAAAGAACTTGCCCATGCCATCTCGGCTGGTAAACCCTTGTCCATCTGAATTTTAACCACTGTATTACATTTTCTTCCTTGATGTAGTAAAGATCTACTTTTAAGAGATATAGATGTGTCATAATTTAAAACAAGCAAAGAGAAAGACCATGGAAGCATCTTTTATTTATAGTATAGTAACAAACGAATATTCTCATTGAACTCACAAGGAAGATGGGGGAAGATAAGTCATTAGTAATTCTGTCCCTTTTGCATTCCTGAAAATCAGAGTAGTTTGAAATTGGATTAACTGCTCACTCAGACGAAAGAGGTATACTAGCCAGTAATGGGCTTTTATATCTATCAGGCCAACTGGTCACTAGAACAAGTAGAGTTTTAATATGGTAGAAAAAGGCAAGGGAACTTAGAGGTTAAAGGAGAAGGATTAAGACCCTTACAAGTCTAAAGAAAAAAAGCACAGTTTTGAGAGTACATGCCACTAAACTCAGGACAAAAAGGAATGCAGAGAAACTGAGTCCTGCATAGCTGAATCTAACCCTCAGATGTGCAGAGCACAAAGGAAAAAGAAATGCAATGAATGTAGCCCAGGTAAGAGTATCAATAAAAGTATTTTTGGGGGAGTTTCCCAAATCTGTATTAGGAGGCAGAACCATATCTTCAGAGGGAATTAGTTATAATTTAGGAGCTATATCTCCTGAATGGCTCTGATTCAAGCATGCAAAACAACCTTGCAACCCTGCTGGGCAGTGGGAGGTTTTATTCTTTCATAGTATTATTCTCTGAACTTATATAAAACTGTCTATTTGATAATGTTATTAGTATCTGTTATTTATATCCGCACTTCACTTTTTCCTAAGTTCACAATGACCATTGTATCATTTAGTCTCAGTTAATAGTTTTACATAATTATGTTCATATTATTTTTTCATATAAGAAATTGAATTAGCTTATATTCTTATCATCATAAATCCACAAATAGTTGAACAAACAGGAGAATAAAATGTCTTGAAATGAATGTGGATAAAATATTACCTACTGGCACTCTACTAATACTCTTGGGGATTGTGCTCTTAGGGTATAGCATCACCAAAGACTACCCATGTTTCAGTTAGCTATACTAACCACTCCAGAATTTAGCAGATTAAAAAACTGCCTTTATTTGTCAGTGGTTTGTTAGGTTCCCTGGGTGGTTTTTCTGGCGTGCGTTCACTTACACAACTATATTCAGCTGGTAGGTTTGCTGGGGACGGGGTGTTATAGGGATGGCTGGAAAGCTGGGCCTCTCTTTGCTTGTAGTGATTCATCAATGGAAACTAGATTGACTTCTCTCTTTTTTTAAGCTTTTATTCAAATTCTGGTTAGTCAACATTCAGTGTAATAATAGTTTCAGGTGTACAATATTCAACACTTCCATCAGCACCTGGTCTCATCACAAGTGCACTTCTTAGTCCCCATCACCTATTTAATCCAACCCCCCAACCACCTCTCCTCTGGTAACCATCAGTTTGTTCTTTATAGTTAAGAGTCTGGTCTTGGTTTGCCCCTGTATGTCTCTCTCTCTCTCTCTCTCCCTCTCTCTTTCTCTAGGCTGGACTTCTTAAAATGCAGTTTCAAACAGCATTGCTAAAGTGTAATCCTCAATTCCTTTTCAGGATCTACTATGTCTAGCTTGTCCTACTGGACAAAGCAAATGATGAGGCCAAGACCTGTGTCAGTAGTAAAGGAGACTACATAGGGTAAGGGTAAGAATACCAGGTGTAATTCACTGGGGGCCTTTAACATAGCAATCTACAATAATGACTCTCCTTTCTGTCCTCATATGAGAGTTTTAACCTAGGACCTCAAACTCAGAGTAAGTCATGATTACAGACTGACTACTGTCCAAATAGAAAAGATAAAAGTCCCATGGCTGAGGCAAAAGTTATTTCATTTGTCAAAGTTTCATTTGATTATTCTTGCCTCTAATCCAGTCCTTGGTTCCTTTATCTACTTCCCTCCCACTGACTTATCTCTTGCTATGAACATCCTTTTCCCTGTCTTCTCTTTTTTTAAATTTTAATTAAAATTTTTCAGCATTCCAAAATTCATTGTTTATGCACCATACACAGTGTTCCATGCAATACATGCCCTCCATAATACCCACCACCAGGCTCACCCTACCCCCTACCCCCCAATCCCCTCCAAAAACCTCAGTTTGTTTCTCAGAGTCCACAGTCTCTCATGGTTTGTCTCTCCCTCCGATTTCCCCCAACTCACTTCTTCTCCTCTCCATCTCCCAATGTTCTCCATGTTATTCCTCATGCTCCACAAGTAAGTGAAACCATATGATAATTGACTCTCTGCTTGACATATTTCACTCAGCATAATCTCTTCCAGTCCTGCCCATGTTGATACAAAAGTTGGGTATTCATCCTTTCTGATGGAGGCATAATACTCCATTGTATATATGAACCACATCTTCCTTATCCATTTGTCCATTGAAGGGCATCTTGGTTTTTTCCACAGTTTGGTGACTGTGGCCATTGCTTCTATGAATGGGGTACAGGTAACCCTTCTTTTCACTACATCTGTATCTTTGGGGTAAATACCCAGTGGTACCATTGCATAGTCATAGGGTAGCTCTATTTTTAATTTAGTAAGGAATCTTCACATTGTTTTCCAAAGTGGCTGCCTCAACTTGCATTCCCACCAACAGTGTAAGAGGGTTCCCCTTTCTCCACATCCTCTCCAACACTTGTTATTTACTGTCTTGTTGATTTTGGCCATTCAAACTGGTGTAAGTTGGTATCTCGATGTGGTTTTGATTTGAATCTCCCTGATGGCTAATGATGATGAACACTTTTTCATATGTATGTTAGCCATTTGTCTGTCTTTTTTGGAGAAGTGTCTGTTCATGTCTTCTGCCCATTTTTTGATGTATTATCTGTTTTGTGTATGTTGAGTTTGAGGAGTTCTTTATAGATCTTGGATATCAGCCCTTTGTCTTTACTGTCATTCCGTGGGTTGCCTCTTTGTCTTGTTGACTGATTCCTTTACAGTGAAGAACTTTTGATCTTGATGAAGTCCCAAAAGTTCATTTTTGCTTTTGTTTCCTTTGCCTTTGGAACATATCTTGAAAGAAATTGCTGTGGCCAATGTTGAAGAGCTTACTATGTTCTCCTCTATGATTTTGATAGATTCCTGCCTCACATTGAGGTCTTTTATCCATTTTGAGTGTATCTTTGTGGTCGAGTTTCATTCTTCTACACATAGCTGTTCAATTTCCCCAGCACCATTTGTTTAAGAGACTGTCTTTTTTGCACTGTATATTTTTTCCTGCCTTGTCGATTATTTGACTGTAGAGTTGAGAGTCCATATCTGGGCTCTCTACTCTGCTCCACTGGTCTATGTGTCTGTTTTTGTGCCAGTACCATACTGTCGTGGTGATCATAGCTTTGTAGTAAAACTTGAAATAAGGCAACGTGATGCCCCCAGTTTCGTTTTTCTTTTTCAACACTTCCTTAGCAATTCGGGGTCTCTTATGGTTCCATACAAATTTTAGGATTGTTTGTTCCAACTCTCTGAAAAATGCTGGTGGAATTTTGATTGGGATGGCATTGAAAGTATAGATGTCTCTAGGCAGTATGGACATTTTAACAATGTTTATTCTTCCAATCCATGAGCATGGAATTGTCTTCCATCTTTTTGTGTCTTCTTCAATTTCTTTCATGAGTGTTGTATAGTTCCTCAAGTACAGATCTTTTACCTCTTTGGTTAGGTTCATTCCCTGGTATCTTACGGTTCTTGGTGCTATAGTAAATGGAATTGATTCCCTAATTTCCTTTTATATTTTTTCATTGTTAGTGTATAAGAAAGCAACTGGTTTCTGTGCATTGATTTTGTATACTGCCACATTACTGAATTGCTGTATGGGTTCTAGTATCTTGGGGGTGGAGTCTTTGGGTTTTCCATATAAAGTATCATGCCATCTGCGAAGAGAGAGAGTTTGACTTTTTCTTTGCCAATCTGAATACCTCTTATTTCTTTTTGTTATCTGATTGCTGTTGCTAGGATTGCAAGTACTATGTCGAACAACAGTGATGAGAATAGACATCCTTGTTGTGTTCCTGATCTCAAAGGAAGGCTGTCAACTTTTCCCTATTGAGGATGATATTCACTGTGGGTTTTTCATAGATAGATTTTATGAAGTTGAGGAATGTTCCCTCTATCCCTATACTTTGAATCACTTTAATCAGGAATGAATGCTGTTATCTTGTCAAGTGCTTTTTCTGCATCAATCGAGAGGACCATGTGGTTCTTCTCTCTTCTTTTATTGATTTGTTCTATCACATTGATTGATTTGTGAATGTTTACCACCCTTGCATCCCATGGATAAATCCCACCTGGTCATGGTGTCTTCTCTTTTAGTACTTGTATTAGTTAGAGATCAGGCAGAGAGGCAGAACCAGTAGGAGATACATATATTAAAAGATTTACTGCAAGACTCATGCTGATTGTGGGGGCTGGCTAGAAAAGTCAAATCCGTAGAACAGGCCATCAAGAAAGACATGAGATGAATCTACAGTCCACAGATGGGATTACTTCTTTAGGGAAAATTCAGCTCTTATTGAATCAAGCCCACTCAGATTATTTAGGAAAATCTCCTTTGCATCAAATCAACTAATTAAAGACTTTAATCACATCAACAAAATACCTTCATAGCAAATCCAGATTTGTGTTTGACAGAATCACTAGAGACTGCAATCTAGCCAAGCTGACACATCCAAAGACCACCACATCACTTTTCAATACTTGCTTTACAACAGCAAATTTGAAACTTTGTAGGCCTTAGTCACTCCTTCCCACCCTCCCCCCCACCAAAAATGTGTGTTTTCTCTAAGTTGTACCCTGGCTGCCTATGACTCACAGTATCTACCTAATCTTATATTCCTGCAACATTTTATTCTCACAGATTTAGTGGCAGAATCTGGCCATGTAAATTTCTAATTTTTAGGTTACTTTACTGTTGTTTTTTTTTTCCCTTTTCTAGTTTTCCAACACCTATAAGTGATTATAATTGTATAACTGATTCCCTACATAAAACACCCTCTCTTTAAATACTTGATATGTTTGTTCTTTTCTTCAGGACCATGACTAAGTACATAAAGCATAGTATAACATCATTCATTATAGCAACTCAGTACATAGTAGTTATATATATATATATAATCTGAGTGCAGCCTTGGTAATGCATATGTACATGCTTTCATTTTTTTTTTCCTCCATAGCTATCTTTTTACTGATGCATCAGTCCATCTGCCTTTCATTCTATTTTTTCCCCACAGAACCTAATCTACTACAGTCTGCCATCTCTGTTAACAACTACTTCATTTTTATAATTACTTAGGTGTAAATACTGGGATTAATCTTGACTTCTCTTTTCCTCCAATGCCATACCCAATATGTTAGTAAATTCCATTGCTCTCCTTTCAAAATATTTGCACCTCTCAACACGTGTCCTGTCACTACCTTGGTCTTAGCCACCTTCATTTTAATTCTTTAGAGGACATTGCTTGCAAAGGTCATGGTACTCTTTTAGAAATTAGTAAAAAAATCATATAAAACCTACATGAAAGTCTGGCTTTTTTTTTTCCTGTGCCCTCTGGCATTTGCTTTTCCTTCTGCCTAGAATGTTCTCTCCTAGAACTCACCTGGCTTATTCTCACAATTCCTTGAGTTCATTACTCAAAAGTCTGCTTTTTCATTTTAGCCTTCCTTAGAGTCCACATCTTGCATTTCAACTACCAATCATATCCTGCTTCCTTTTTCTTCCTTTAGCATTTTTCTTGTTTATTATCTGTATTCCTCTCATATAGCAAGTTAGCTTCATGAGAGAATAATTTTGATGACTTTGTTCCTTTCTAAATTCCCCAATCCTAGAAAAGTGCCCATTATGGAAAAGATACTCAAAAATTACTTGTTAAGTGAATGAGTTAATATGTTATTTAATGGATAAATGACTCTGGATGACAATATTATTTTTATTTATTTATTTATTTTACAGAGAGAGAGGATGAGAGAGCAAGCAAGCACAAGCAAACAGAGTGGCAGTCAGAGGCAGAGGGAGAAGCAGGCTCCCTGCCGAGCAAGGAGCCCGATGTGGGACTCCATCCCAGGATGCTGGGATAATGACCTGAGCCAAAGGCAGCCGCCCAACCAACTGAGCCACCCAGGCGTCCCTGGATGACAATATTATTAAGAAAAAAAGGAAAAAACAAAAACAGAAAGAATCTTAGACAATACATGCCAAAGTAGAAATGAAAAAATATTAAGTTATTTTTCAGCTTTACAAAAATTTCAGGTTTTCTTTCATTGCAAATAACTACCCTAAAACATTGTAGGGCATCAGAAGGAAAAATGAAGTAAAACATAGAGCCAGAAAATGAAAAAATACTTTTTAATGGCAGATAAGTTTCATAGGGACATGAGATTGAAAAACACACTTCAGTAGTTAACAGGGAGGGGGGTGATTTTCAGTATTGGTGTAGTACTTATGATCCTCTCTCTTCATACAGCTCAGAGAGGCTTGAAAGATCTAAGGCTAAGAAACAAATTAGGATTTTGCATGAAATTTGAGGGTATTTTAAAATTCCTGAAATTCAACCAGGGACTATCCTCTGCACCACAAGTTAAAATTTGAGGAATGGAAAAAAAAAGTGCAAAACCCTATATCTGTTCTTATCTAATTATGGAAACCAGTCCTAAAGCTATGAAAAATTAAGTAGCAAGGGGAAACAGATGAATGGATTAATGAATGAAAGAATAATTGCACACATATATACATGCATATGTACAATATTTCTAGAAGGGACTATACAGTTACTAGCTAAATGAGAGGAACTATATTAAGTGCTAGAAAATTAGGTAACAAATACACAAAAAAGCAAAGTTATGTGTCAGTTAGTTGACCTATAAAATAAATTAATCCAGCATATCAATATTAAGCTTTAAAAAGAAAATATACCCCAAACAGTACTTGAAGTTCATTCAAACGTCCCAGATATGATAATTCTACTCTGTTGTCCTTGTTGATATTGCTATATGTAGAATATACAAGGCGACATAATAATATATGAGCTCCCCAGTCAATCCAGTATTTGGTTTTGAAGTAGTATAACATAGTGGAAAGAATTTGAAGTAAAAACAAAAAACAAAAACTAAATTTTAAATATTTTCTATCACTTGTTAAATGTTTTCTTGGAAAAACCTTGACCTTTCTAAGGCTCATTTCTTTCTCTAGAAAATGGGGATATTCTAGCTATTGATTGCTGTGTAGCAAATTACTTTACTCAGTGGCTTAAGACAAAAACCATTAACTATTTTATCTTATGCTTTTATGTGTCATTAATTTGGACAGGCTCAGCTGGACAATTTCTCTGTTGACTCCCTCAGTGTTGACTGAGATCACCCACTGGTATTGATTTGGGAAATGGTTTTGACTGTAGGGTCCAAATAGCATCATTCCCTTGTCTGATACCACGTGGTATATTTGATCTCAGCTGGTATTAGTTGATTGGAACACCTACATGGTAGCCTCCCTAACATGATACCCTCAGAGTAGTTGGATTTCATTTTGGTTTAAGACTGGAGTGAAAATTTTCTAAGAGAAAGGAAATGCAAGGTGTTAGTGTTTAATGAGTCAGCCTAGAAACTGGTACAACATCACTTCTGTGTGTTCTTTCCATTATGGCAATCACAGAGATGACCTACATTCAAGGTGAGGACACACAAGCTCCATCTCTTGATGAATGGAATGTCAAAGGGTTTATGGTCATCTTTTATCTATTTCAGGGCATAATATTTCCTACCTCATTAAAGTTATTATGAGTTAAATAAAATTTAGTATATATGAATCAAGTTTATTGAAATACTAGAAAAAGTTAGAAAGTAAACATACAGCATGATTATCTCTCAACAACTACTCCGGCAATGTGCCATCTTTTTTAGGTTCATTTTTCTCTAATTCTGCAAAAAATATCCAGCAGATATCATAGAATTGTCCCTCTTAGGTATTCCAAGAATACCTTCTGTTCCCAAGTTTTAATAACAAATCAATCCATAGGCATTTGAAACATTGAATTTTCATTCAATTAAAATCTTTTCCCTTATCCTCTAGTTGGGATGAAGGGAAGACTTCCATTCTTTTTTTTTCTTTTTTTTTTAATTTAAGCTTTTTTTTATTTAAACATATAGTGTAACCCCACCACCCTCTCCCAACCCCTCTCCCCCCCACCCCCTCAGTTTGTTTTATGACATTAAGAGTCTCTTTTGGTTTGTCTCCCTCCCGATCCCATCTTGTTTCATTTTTTCTTTTCCTACCACATTAACCCCCACCCCCGTTGCATCTCCACTTCCTCATATCAGGGAGATCATGTGATAGTTGTCTTTCTCCAGTTGACTTATTTCGCTAAGCATAATACGCTCTAGTTCCATCCATGTCGTCGCAAATGGTAAGATTTCATTTCTTTTGATGGCTGCATAGTATTCCATCGTATATATATACCACATCTTCGTTATCCATTCATCTGTTGATGGACATCTAGGTTCTTTCCATAACTTGGCTATTGTGGACATTGCTGCTATAAACATTCGGGTACACGTGCCCCTTTGGATCACTACGTTTGTATCTTTAGGACAGATACCCAGTAGTGCAATTGCTGGGTCATAAGGTAGCTCTATTTTCAATTTTTTGAGGAACCTCCATGCTGTTTTCCAGAGTGGTTGCACCAGCTTGCATTCCCACCAACAGTGTAGGAGGGTTCCCCTTTCTCCACATCCTCACCAGCATCTGTCATTTCCTGACTTGTTCATTTTAGCCATTCTGACTGGTGTGAGGTGGTATCTCATTGTGGTTTTGATTTGTATTTCCCAAATACAAATTGTTGGTTGTTGATCACAACCAACACCAAAGAAATACAAACAATCATAAGAACATATTATGAACAACTCTATGCCAACAAATTCGACAATCTGGAAGAAATGGATGCTTTCCTAGAGACATATAAACTGCCAAAACTGAACCATGAAGAAATAGAACACCTGAATAGGCCCATAACCGGTAAGGAGATTGAAACAGTCATCAAAAATCTCCAAACAAACAAAAGCCCAGGACCAGATGGCTTCCCAGGGGAATTCTACCAAACATTTAAAGAAGAATTAATTCCTATTCTCCTGAAACTGTTCTAAAAAATAGAAATGGAAGGAAAACTTCCAAACTCATTTTATGAGGCCAGTATCACCTTGATCCCCAAACCCGACAAGGATTCCATCAAAAAAGAGAATTACAGACCAATATCCTTGATGAACACAGATGCAAAAATTCTCACCAAAATACTAGCCAATAGGATCCAACAGTACATTAAAAGGATTATTCACCACAACCAAGTGGGATTTATTCCAGGGCAGCAGGGTTGGTTCAACATCCTCAAATCAATCAATGTGATACAATACATTAACAAAAGAAAGAACAAGAACCATATGATACTCTCAATAGATGCTGAAAAAGCATTTGACAAAGTGCAACATCCCTTCCTAATCAAAACTCTTCAAAGTGTAGGGATAGAAGGCACATACCTCAATATTATCAAAGCCATCTATGGGAAGACTTCCATTCTTATTTTCAGTTGACATTTTCTAATACCAGATCACTGTTTTGGGATACAATAGAAGAGAGGAAAGGTATGAAGCAAAGAAGGTCTTACTTGTACTTGTAATTACTTTTAGTGATATTTACCAGATGTTGTAATTATTCATAGTCATTTCTTGTGTCACTTCTGTGGATCTCTGACTTCAGTTCCTCGATGCATGTGATAATTTTCAGTGGGCCACATCCATCTCCACTTAGCTTTTCCCTCTGACACCTCTGGCTTCCTTATCCCAAGGTGTCCTTTGTCTTTGAATAAAGGAGATTGGCCTAGAGTTATTTTCAAGACAACTTATAGCTATCTCTTTTCTGGTACATGGAGTTCACATAGGAATCCTTGCCATGGTGAACTCTGGAGGTGTATCTTATTTTCAGTGAAGACTTTTTAATTCTTCTACTTTGGGCTACTTTAGCTAGTCAAAGCTCCCAACCTTTAGACTTTTTAGACATGAGTCAGATGCCAGTCACTACATCCTTCAAATTTCAGGATGTGCATTCAGATTCTCCAAACTCTTATAACATCTCTTCTTCTCATGTGAGACCAAAGTAATCTCCTCCCATTCCCCATTTTTCACAGTGATTGACAAGGAACAGTGGAATACAGGACATACTGACAATTTCTTTAAAGCAATCCCAAGGTCTGATTTCTCTAATTCCTCACATCTTTTTTTATCCTTGACTTCAGTAATGAGCTAAAAATTTCAAGCAATTTTTATAGTTTCATAAAGCATGTTCTTCCTATGTAATCTGGTATTTTGACTTTTTTAAAACATAGCACCACAAATTTGATACCCATTAAAAGGAGGGTCTATGTTATCTCCCTATAAATGTGAGAAGTTTTAATTAATAAAATATGGTGGAAGTAACATCATGTGGCTTTTGATGCTGGGTCATAAAAATGATGAAGCTTCAGCCTTGTTTGCTGAAATATTTGCGTTGGAATTCCCGAGTTTCCATGTAAGTGGTCCAAGTACCTAGAGGCAGCCATACTTTGAGGAAGCCAAACTCACCTAGAGTGAATACATGTAGGAATTCCAGTCTGCAATTCTAGTTTTTGAGCCCTCTCAGCTCAAGTGCCAGACATATGTGTAAGTGAGCCTTTACATAATTTTGGCTTCTAGTTTTTGAGTCACCCCAAGCCTTGGAATCAGCTGAGATATCATATATTGTATATAAATTCCTGACCCACAGAACATGTGAGCATAAGAAAATGGTGTCTTTTTGCTTCTGAATTTTGGATTATTTTGTCAAAACTGTAATAACTGGAACAAGCACTTGACGTATGTGTGTGTATATGTTTTCCCCAGTGCCGAGATCTCATTCAAACCTGAGGAAGAAAGAGTTAAGGTACTGTTTCATAAAGCATTTGGAATACAATATGTATTTAATAAAGATAGTTATTCTTCTTGAATAGCATAAGAAATAAAAGCTCTACAAGACTCCTTCACTCTCAGTATGACAGGATCCAAAAATCTTTAAAATCATTTTTCTAATACATGCCAGTAGGAATAAAAAAGGGATACACTGCCAGTCTGTATTGTTCCATATTTTGCCAAAGCATTTGCTTGTTGGCATGTCAGAATACTGCACCATTCATATGATATGTAATCTGACCCATGACTAAGGATTATATGTATTTCTCCTACATACAGCCTGTCAAAGGCAGATGATGGCATCTGGGAGAAAGCTGCAGAGCTCCATCCAAAATAAATATTAGAAAATCTCATTAAATCATAAATCAAAGTGCTAAAAATAAATAAAATGCATAAACAGTATTTGCTCCCACCCATCACTTCTCCTAACTCAGAATCATGAAATCATGGAGAGCTCTGTGGGACCAGTATGGTATGAGAATTGGTCAAGTCTTCAGACTTGGTGGCAGAGTCACACACACCAAAAGGACTTGACTCATCTGTTTAAGAAATTCATCTTGCTTTCACAGTGATTTTGCTCCTGACAAGTTGTAAGCAAATGGATATCTTGCAAATATCGAACACACTAGAAGAGCACACTAGTTCAATATTTTTTTCTTTAACTAAATGAAGGTTTTTGATAGTTTGATAAAGCCGTATTTTTATGTACTGGAGGCTAGATTCCTCAATATTGTTTACTATATTGTAGTTGATTATCTACAGAGTTGTTTGCTTAGTCCCTCACCTTATCCTAAAAGAGCTTCCTCTATAGTCTTCATGGTGATATGCTGGTCCTATATCAATCAAGCTTAAATTATTTCCATTCAAAAGACCAGCCAAGGAAAACATTCTTATTATCTTATCTTGCACCAACTGCCTATTTGCAACAATTAAGTACAAAATGAATACTGGGGCTTACCATGCCAACTGTATAAGAAGTTTTTTCACTATAATGACAGGGACTGAGCAAACAACTTGAGTATCTACTCTGTGAAGCAAAGAAAGCAAAATTATAGCCTATCAAGTAGAGAAAGCGTCAGCAGTGAGCATGGAGTATGAATGAAGCCAAAAAAGAGAAGAACAAAGATGAATGATAAAGAGGAATCCTAGTATCATTTAAGTTCTGAACTCCCTCCTTTCTTGAGGCCAAAGAGATCCCTGATCCTTGGTTCATGGGAGATCACATTAGGTGTAAAATATATCCTTCCTTTACTTTTTTAAACTACTTACTTAAGCTAAAACAATATGTCTCTGCATGTTGTTCCAACAAAATCCTAGAACATTACAGCTTCATATTTTAGCATTCTGTTTTCGTACTCTGAACTTGAGCCATACAAATGTCTCATAGATCTCTGAATTTCAGTCTTTCCTCATGCAAGTTATTTGCACATATTATTCTTTCTGCCTTCTCCCTTCTTACCTCTAGTGGTCTGACCCAGCTTATTCCTGTATATACTCCAGCTCTCAACTTAAAAAGCATTTATTTTAGAAGCCCTTCTTCACCCCTCACATCAGGCTTAAATTCTCCTCAATAATCCTAAATTCCCAGTATACCTCCTATCATATGAGGTACTTCACTAAATTTGTCTGTATCTTCTAATAGACTGTTTAGTCTTTAAGACACAGGGACCTGGGCCATTCTTGCTCACCATATTATCTCTAGGTCCTATAATACTGTCTATCACATGGAGGTTTTCAATGGCAATCCCTCAAACAAATGTATAGGTTTACATAAAGCAAGCAATACGCACACACATTAAAGATATATAAATCACATTGGTTATAAGGGCAAAATACATAATAAAAATTGTGAAGCAAACAAAATGTGTTCTTTTTAATCTGAATAGTTTGTGCTTATCACTTCTTCCAAGTGTGGTTTCCTGATTTTCCTCCAAATGTGGTACTTCATTTTTTTGTTTGATTTCTTGGATCTGCCTTTAAGAATTTCTCATACTCAAGACTCTTTCTTTTCCCTTTTTTAAGCAAAATGTAACAATTTTGTGTCCTATTTCTTCATATCCTACTTTGGGCTGGGCACCCACTGACACATTAGCACAATAGCCATTGTTAACATGCAAATGAGCTTTCCTTTTCCAGTATATGCATAGTAAGAATGACTTCTGAAGAAAATGTCTTAATCAAAAAATATGGCTTGCATCATAAGAAATTCAGGCAAAGGCAGTCCAGAAAGAAGGTAATATTTTTGACTAAGACTCCATATTCCTCAAGTCAAGTTAATAGCTGCCCATCTCCCTCTTTCATAAGGTCAGTCCTACCCATACATAATTATCGGTATATCTCATATATGAAAAGAGAATTAATCAATTATCCTTTTTTAAGCTCATAAGAATAAGCCCCTTGTAGATGATTAAACAAGATAACATATAACATAAATATATATGATGGCAATAAATAATAGGACCTAAATAATCCTTCCACTGATTCTACTCTATTTAGTAAATTGTCCTTTCTTTCCCATATCTCTTAGTATACTATAGCTTAGTCAAAGAAATATGGGGGATAAGGAAGAGACAACCAATAAAACTTGCTACTTCTAGCTGAAGAGAGATGAATAGTGGCTAAAACTCTTTCAGAATGGGTCATATTCTCCAATCTCTTTACTAAGCTCTTTGATAATTTTCTTTGAATTTTAAGGTTATCTCTGCTTCACTTTATTCATATCATTTTGCATCATTTTACCATATCATGTTATAATTTATTTCTTTGTTCATGTCCCCTGTGTAATTGTTATGTATTCAAAGACAGGGTTATTGTTTTGCTTTTGTATACCCAGAGTTTGTTACTGTCTATGAAGTCACTAACGCTGTGTGGTAAAATAAAGAGAATACGTTCTCATATTACTATTTACATAATAGTGACTTAAACAAGTCTAGACCTCAAATGATCTTTATTGCTTCCCCTTAATTATTTCCTTCTGAAGATGCAATAGAATGTTAACCAGCGTTCTGTTACATAGTATCCAGAAAGGAATTAGCATGCACACCTCACTTAATGTTAAAAAGCAAAGGCCAATGGTGAGGCTTTCTCACTTTCTTCCTAGCTATGAATATGTTTACTTTGATAATTTCTACTTACTCTCTTAGGGCTTTCTTGAGATGGCTATTTGCAATTGTACATATATGAAAATTGTTTAATTAAGAAAGGTGCCTTGTAAGATTTAAAAGTGTCAGACCCTTATGGCAGTTTGCAATTCTGAAATTTTGAACCTTGTTTTCCAATTTAACCTTTATCTACCCACTTGTTTGTACCTTTATTTTGTAATATTCTTTTTTAAAAATTTTTATTATTTTTTAAAGATTTTATTTATTTATTTGACAGGCAGAGATCACAAGTAGGCAGAGAGGCAGGCAGAGAGAGAGGAGGAAGCAGGCTCCCCGTTGAGCAGAGAGCCCTATGCGGGGCTCGATCCCAGGACCCTGGGATCATGACCTGAGCCGAAGGCAGAGGCTTTAACCCACTGAGCCACCCAGGCGCCCCTATTTTGTAATATTCTTCATGTTAAATCCCAACAGTTTTTCTATATTTTTAGGTATGGTTGTTTTAAATTTGCAATTAATTTTAAATTAGCTCCCATAAACTCTTCTTGATTATTATGTTCCGCAGGCACATTTGTTCACCCACCTTTCTGTTCATTCACTCCTTTTTAAAAAATTAATTAGTTAATTAATTAATTTTTAAATTATTCATTTGAGAGAGAGAGAGCAAGAAAGAACACGAGCAGTGGGGAAAGGGAGCGGGGAAAGGCAAGAGGCAGAAGCAACCTGGAGAGAGGCAGATTTCCTGCTGAGCACAGAGCCTGATGTGTGGCTTCATCCCAGGACACCGGGATCAGGGACCTGAGCCAAAGGCAGAGGCCTAAGGGACTGAGTCACCTAGGCGCCCATGTTCATTTACTCCTTAAACATTTATTAAATACCTGTTTTTCAAACCATAAGAGACTCTTAATCTCAGGAAACAAACTGAGGGTTGCTGGGGAGTGGGGAAGAGGAATACAATGGCTGGGTTATGGACATTGGGAAGGGTATGTGCTATGGTAAGTGCTGTGAATTGTGTAAGACTGATGATTCACAGACCTGTACCCCTGAAGCAAATAATACATTATACATTATTTAAAAAAAAAAAATCTGTTTTGCAGCTGGCATTTGGGCTAGGTGTTAGGGATATAAAGAATAAGATAGCAGTCAAGGAAATTGCAGATTTGAAAAAAACAAATAAATGCACTTCAGTCTTCAGTGTTTATATATTTTAGAAGAGTTTTTTGTTTCTTTGTCATGAAAACTCAGCTTGAGCTAGCATAAGCAAAAATGGGAACTAAAGTATGAGTGGCCCATTCTGGATTGTGTGCCCATCCTGAAAAGATGGACTATATCCCAATGGCAGCAAATGCGTGAGAGCTTCTGACTGGGTCATGAATCACTCCTTATCAATGAGCCGTGACCACTGATTAATGTCAGTGTTTAGTGTAGAATAGCTATTTCCAAGGTAATCATATAAATGGGTAAGGAATAATTTCTAGAAATGAGCATGTGTAAACAAAACTATTTTCCCAGCATAGTGTTTCAGTGATATTTTAAGAAACTGGTGTCACAGTAGCTTTAATATTAGGAGAAGGAGTCAAAGGAACTCTATAAATACAGTATATCTAGAGTCTAAAGTCTTAAGTGATGAGGAAGTATTTGGTATTTGGGTATTGGGTAAAGATTGAGAGTGGAAAACTACTCCAGGCAACGTAGCAGCTGGGAAAAAGCCTCGAAAGTGAAAGAGCCTGAGGAGTTAAGAGCACAATGTGTGGTCAGAACATAGTTTATAATCTGTGAAGGGTAATTACAGAGGGGGATTCAAGAAAAGGCGCAGGTTGGATAGGCAGGGGTAAATTAGCTACTTTCAAAATTTAAAGCAAGTAACTTTTCTTTCTGAAATTAAAAGTTTACATAGAAATCTAATATATACAACAGATAAAACACAGACTTGTTTTATAAACAAGCATTATAAAACAGCATTATAAAACTGTTCCTTGGAAATAATAATTACCTAGCATTCAAACATCTCAGTTCATAATGATAAATACAGCAACATGAATGAATCTCAAATACTTGCTTAGCAAAAGAAACTGCACACAAAAATGTAAATATTGCAAGAATTCATTTGTATGAAATTTTAGAAAAAGCAAAACCAATCTCTAGGAACAGAATTCACATCAGGAATTGCCTAGAGCCATGTCTGCTTGTGATTGTGGGGAAGGTGGGGAGACAGGGGATTGACTGCAAAGGGGCACAAAGGAACTTATTGGGTTGATATGAATGTTGCATATTTTGATTGTGGGGGGAGCTTCATGGAGATATAAAAATTTTTAAAAACCATCAAATGGTTTCAAATTATACCTCAGTAAAGTTGATTAAAGAAAGAAGAAACTCTTAATTCAGATTTGGGTCTATTACTAAATACCTGGGTGACTTTAATATATCCAATATATCCTCAGAACTTCATTTTCTACAATTGCATGAGAGGAATAATGAATAACTGTTCAGTCTACCTAACAAGTTTGCTTATAAGCTAAAGTCAAATAGATAAAGAATTGCTGCAAAAGCAACTTTTTAAATGTAAAGCACTATAACATAAGTTATGAGATGTTATTATTAGATAAGAAATTTTTAAAATGGGATTATTCTTATAATAATTGTTCTTATAAAAGGCCTAGAATTAAGTATATTTTATAGAGCAAGTAAAGTGTTTGCCTACAATTCTGTCACAAACCCCTGCTGTTGGTTCAAAACTGCATCAAAATTATCTTGATCTTTAAAAGAATTAAAATAGATTAAGTGGTGAAAAATATGATTCATTTTCCTCAATTCAGCTACAGAGTAAAATCACGAAAAAGTACAATTCATATATTATTCTTGTTAGAATAATTTTGTTTCACCATTATCAAGAAGCATTTATAAACCATTTACTATTCAGAAAGCCCTGTGTGCTTAAAAAGAAATATGAACTGTTTTAAGTTTAAATTAAATTTCATTTTGATGTGTTCATGATTTAATGTTCAAGCTATCAGGAAGCATTCAGGACCCTAAATCTAGAATAATGAAATCAATGTCAAATATTTACTGTCATTTTCAACTACCTATAATATACCTGGAATAGCATAGATAATTCCAATCAGATTTCAGTATACTTGTGCAAGAAAAGGAGTTTGGTCATAGCTTTAAAACTTCAGAAATTCAGGGGTGCCTGGGTGGCTCAGTTGGTTAAGCCTCCGGCTCTTTGTTTCAGCTCAGGTTATGATCCTGTGGTATTGAGATCCAGCCTTCCATCAGTCTCCGTGCTCAGCTCAGAGTATGCCTCAGATTCTCTGCCCTGCTTCCTCTACCCCTGCTTTCTTTCTCTCTCTCTCTTCCTTCTCTCAAATAAATTAATTAATTAAAATCTTTAAAAAAACACCAAACTTCAGAAGTTTGGATGAAATGGGTAAATAAGGGGCGCCTGGGTGGCTCAGTGGGTTAAAGCCTCTGCCTTCGGCTCAGGTCGTGATCCCAGGGTCCTGGGATCAAGCCCCGCATCCAGCTCTCTGCTCAGCAGGGAGCCTTCTTCCCTTCCTCTCTCTGTCTCTGCCTGCTTCTTTGCCTACTTGTGATCTCTGTCAAATAAATAAACAAAATCTTAAAAAAAAAAAAAAGAAAGAAATGGGTAAATAAATAGAATAGAACGAGTTCTAGGAGTCGTTCTCTTATGCTTCTGGAAAAGTAAAATTATTGTAAGAAACAAAGACAAACAAATCTTTAATTCTACTTGTGGTCATATGTAATGTCTGGTTTGTTTCTGTTTCCTATGGAAAGGTGCATTTGTTATCTGAGAAGAGGTATTGCAAGCTGGCATTGGCAAATTTCCCATTATCCGGGCAGTAACCTTCAGTGTTTACAGTCTCAAAACTTGGTCTCATAAATAAATTAAGAAGTAATGTATTTTGTAATAATAGATCCCTATAAAGTGAGTTCAAGAGTAATGAATGGAGCAAGAATACCCATATCAAAGTTTATTTTAAGAAGTAGAACTCCTGCAACAAAACAGATAATAGATGAACATTATTAGTCCATTTCATCCAAAACATAATTAGAATCTCAGTTGGTGGGCATGGAAATAGAATAAGAGGGAAAAATGGAAGTGTAATAGTATCAGGCTAAAATAATTTGACATGACTGTGTGATAATGACAATGGTCTTGTCAATGGGATAGAAACTAGAAGTACTACAAGGCCCCTCTATTTAGGCCAGTGCTCTCATGAGATGGACACTCTTGTCCTTGCGACTCTTCTTTTGTCATTCTGCTATGGCAGACCAATCTCTCACCACTTCTAATTGATGGACCCTTTCTATATAATTAATATATTCAGTTAGATAACTTAGAATATGAATATTCTGAGTCATGATTTATAGGACCTTATAGATCTTTGTGGACGGCAAACATTTCTGTCATTTTTATTTATTTTCTTTAAAATGACAACAATTACAGGTTTTCAGGAAAGAAGTTTCACTTTTGTTTACCACAAAGCAACTACCCCACATATAAATGAAAATTTAATATCTTTTCTCCATTTTAAATAAGACAATTGTTATCACCTATAGATACCCAAAAGAAAAACAAATACTCTGACACTATAACATTCAGTAATCTGCTTCTTATTTTCTCTTTGTTCAAGAATGCCAGTAGCCATAGAAACATGGTTACTAATCAATCTAATTCATGTTATAACTTCTAGTTACTCTATTTATCATAACTAAGAAAGGAACTATATTCTCCTGTAATTGAGAGAGACATTTCTCATAAATGAACTGTCAAAAACAAACAAACAAACAAATAAGCAAACAACCATGATTCAGTCTTTGTGCCCAGCAGGAGAAACATAATCAGAAGAAATTGCTATAGTTTCAAAGGTAGATAATGCCAGATATTTGGATACCACTGAGTTTATTGAAGTGTTTTTCCCTTTGGACAGAGAACACTCAGAGAACTCACCTAGGATAATAATAAACACAAAGAGAAGACAGAATCAAGTCTATTTGCTTCTAAAGTAAAGTCTCAGGTGATTTATAAAAGCAGAGATCCATATTCTCCTTAATAAGACATTAAGAAGAAAAATATGCATATAACATATTAATAAGTCTTTTAAAAAAGATTTTGTTTATTTATTTAAGAGAGAGCAAGAGTGAGAGAGATCACAGAGGGAGAGGAAGAGGGAGAAGTAGACTTGCCATTGAGCATGGAGCCTGATGATCATGACCTGAGCTGAAGGCAGACACTTAATGTACTGCCCAGATCGCAGGACCACCACCAAGAAGACCACCGAGAGCCAGATGTTCCGATTTGCAAAAGCAAGGCTTTATTCAGGCGGGCTGCAGCTCGGGCCTTGTCCTACACACCAACACAGCGGAGCTTAGGAGGAAGGCCCCGAGCTGAAATTTCACAGGGCTTATAAAGGCAAAAACCACAAAGTAAAGTCACACGTAAATCACACGTATTGGTGACCTTTAAAATGATTGGTGCTGGGGTTGCTTAAACTGTGCTGTTCAGCGGGGATTGGCTACTTTGTCTAGGGGATATTTTTTGAAAGTTGTTTGTATCAGGGCAGGAAAGTTGCAGGGAGTAGCAAGACTGGTTAGGTCTTATCTACGAAGTAACCAATTCTGTTCCTGGAATTTATGCGTGCTCTGGGTCACTCATAGTTTAATGTAAACAACAAAATGGCTACAGCCTCAAAATGGAGTTACTTTAATCCTTCATTAATAGACTGAACCACCTAGGTGTCTCAATTGCCAATACATTCTTGTGGCAAGAAAGAAAGAAAGAAAGAAAGAGGGGGATGGATGGAGGAAGGAAAGGAAGGAAGGAAGGAAGGAAGGAAGGAAGGAAGGAAGGAAGGAAGGAAGGAGGAAGGAAGGAGGGAAGGAATATAGGAATTATCAAGGTGAGGGTGAGAATTGAAATTTTAGGTGGTGTATCCTGACAAGGTATTACTGAAAAGGTGGCTTTCTATTAATAACCCAAAGACTGAAAGAAGAAGAGGTAATCCACGCTGATATCTCAGGAAAAGGGTGGAGAATTCAACAGAACTAAATTACTGAAGCAGAAGCATGTCTGGAGTGTTGCAGGAGTAAAAAAATTGGTGTGCCTGGAGTCATGAGTGTGAGTGGGGTAGTAAATGAGATAACATAGAGCCAAAGCATGGGAGTCTTTGGGTTTGACCATTTTTAAGAACTAGTCTTAGTGGCGCCTGGGTGGCTCAGTGGGTTGGGGCCTCTGCCTTCCGCTGGGTTCGTGATCTCAGAGTCCTGGGATCAAGCCCCGCGTCGAGCTCTCTGCTCCACGAGGAGCTTGTTTCCCTTCCTCTCTCTCTGCCTGCCTCTCTGCCTGCTTGTGATCTCTGTCTGTCCAATAAATAAAAATAAAATCTTAAAAAAAAAAACTAGTCTTAAAGGAAAAAAATCCACTCAAGACTTAAATAAATAGATCAAAAAAGACTGGAACTTCTTTAAGTTGGAAGACTGGAACCTACAAAGATATCTAGAGCATGTAGCACATTTAAAGAGGAAATGTTAAAATCATTCTCTTAAACATCAGGAATGAGTCACGGATGCGCACTCGCACATTTTCACCACTTTTCCTTGCACACTGCACTGGAAGGCCTACTCAGAACAGTTAAAAGAACAAAACAAACAAAGAATCACAAAAGAAACAAAGGTATAGTGATTAAAAAGAAAAAAAAAACTATCAATATTGCAAATGATATGACTGCTATTAAAAATCACCAATGAGGGACGCCTGGGTGGCTCAGTTGGTTGAGCGGTTGCCTTTGGCTCAGGTCGTGATCCCAGCGTCCTGGGATCGAGTCCCACATCAGGCTCCTTGCATGGCAGGGAGCCTGCTTCTCCCTCTTCCTCTGCCTGCCTCTCTGTCTGCCTGTGCTTGTGCTCTCTCTCTCTCTCTAACTAATAAATAAATAAAAGCTTAAAAAAATTAAAAAAATGAATTTAGGAAGGATAATGGATATCAAACCAATATACAAAATAAAACAATGATTGGTTTAAAAATATAACTTAAAATAAGTCACTTACTACATAAGGAAGAAAAAAAACATGGCTAAAAATAAAAAAGTGTAATACTTTTATGAAAAGGATTATGACATTTATTTGAAGATGACATAGATTTAAATATGAAGACATATCCATGTCTCTAGTTAGGAAGATTCACAGTAATAAACACGTCACTTCTCCCTAGACTATTTCAAATCAATATTCCCACAGGGTGAGGATAGGTGAAGGGAGTCAAAAATTTTAAAAAAAATCTTCACAGAATCTTAGCAAAATTTTATCTAGTTTTAAAAATTATTTGGAGTAAAGGGCTCTCTTCTTCAATGCTGTCTGTGGAGGTGGCTCCCATCTCCTACTCAGCATCATGACCTCCCTCAGACCTCTGGTGAAGCCCAAGATCATTCAAAAAAGGAGCAAGAAGTTCACCTGGCACCATTCAGACTGATAATACCACAACTGGGGGAAACCCAGAGACATTGACAGTAGGGTACACAGAAGATTCAAGGGCTAGATCCTCATACCCAACATTGGTTATCAGAGCAGCAAGATAACAAAGCGTGCTGCCCAGTGGCATCCAGAAGTTCCTAGTCCACAATGTCGAGGATCTTCAAGTACTGCTGATGTGCAACAAATCTAATTGTGCAGAGATCACTCACAATATCTCCTCCAAGAACCACAGAGCCACTGTGGAAAGCGCAGCCAGCTGGCCATCAGAGTCACCAATCCTAATGCCAGGCTGTGCAATGAAAAAAATGAATAGACAGACAGCTTATGTGCATATTTATTTGTGTCAATAAAACCAAAAAACTACAAAAATTATTTGGAGTAAAGGATCAAAAGTAGCCTTGAAGAAGATCTTCTTTCCCATAAAAAAAATTACTATGAAGTTATGATTACTTTAATAGCATAGTATTGGCTCAAGGATAGAATTCTAGACAAATATAAGCAAATAGAAAAGTTCATAAGTGATTCTATCTATATATATGAAAATTTAATTTAATTTATGACATAGTTGTCGGTGCAGATCAGTTAAAACAAATGGTTTTGGATCATTATTTATCCATTTGGGGGAAAAATGTCAAGTTAGCTCTCTACATCATTCAAAAGAATCAATTCCAGATAGATTTAAATGGGAATGGAAACCTCTATAATTATTATAGGACATTTATGACCTCAGGGCAGAAATGAGTTTATTAAACAAAATTTAGAAAATCCAAATCATAAAACAAAAGATTAGTAAAATCTATTATTAGATTAAAATGAACAACTTCTGATCACCACAAGACTTCATAAAGACCAAAACATACAAGCTAAGAATTGAGAAAATTCTCACACCATATACAGCTAACAAAGTATTATTAACATACCCATCAATCAATAAGAGAAAAGGAAATACCCAATTAAAGTTGAACAAAAAACACAAAGACATTTCATAGAAGAGGTACATGAATGACCTTTGAATACATGAAAAGATGTACAAACTCATTAGCAAACCCAGAAGTTCACTGATGTCTCAATAATTCTTCATTTTAAAACACAGTGTTGGCAAGAATGTGGAGCAATGAGAATATTTGTCCATTACTCACAAAGTGAAAATTTTTGCAAACACTTTGGAAGAGAGTTTGCCAGTGTGCTGTAAAATGGAACAGGTACATTTCCACTTTCTTGGTATACATACTAAGGAAAATCCTGCACAAGTGCAAAAGAAGGTAATTTATAAGGCTTCTAGCAATGTTAACAAAAGAAAATAAATGTTAATATTTTAAATGCTGATCAATGGTAGAATAGATTAACAATTGTGTTATATTAATACAGTATTACTCAGCAGTGAAAATAAATTAACTACAGCTATAAACTGGGCCAATCCAATTCCCCAAATATAATGGTTGTAGAAATACACCACAGAAGCACATACAGCATTCTATCACTTAAAAACTTTAAAATAGGAAACACTAATTATATATTCTTTAGAGTCATTTATATATGTGACAAAAACTATAAAAAAATTTAAGGGGCTTATTAGCACAAAAATTAAAATGATGGGTTCTTCTTGAGGCGAAAGAGGTTGGTGTGATTGAGGAGGGACACACAAGGGGCATCAGTGAAGTTTTTAAAATACTAGTCATCTCTTACCTTGGGCTGTGGGTTTTAGTTATGTCTTTTTTTTTTTTTTAAAGATTTTATTTATTTATTTGATAGAGATCACAAGTAGGCAGAGAGGCAGAGAGAGAGAGAGGAGGAAGCAGGCTGTCCGCAGGGCAGAGAGCCCTATGCGGGGCTCGATCCCATGAGCTTGGGATCAAGACCCGAGCTGAAGGCAGCGGCTTTAACCCGCTGAGCCACCCAGGCACCCCTCTAGTTATGTCTTTACTTGTCTTTAAATTTGAATGTATGTTTAAGAACTCTCTAAACCTCTAAACTGTCTATGCTATAATAATAAATGTCATTTTTATTTATTGATCCTTGTATCATTAAAACTTTGAGGTTTCTAAATTACCTCAGCACAGTTTTATGATACAGACTCACACATCTCCAGCTTTATTTGATTAATTTGCATAATAAAATTTCTCATGTTTCCTCAAAAATTTCCACCCATGTACAGAGCTGTACTCTTTGATCACCTAAGATCAATGATAGAATAGATTAACCATCGTTATATTGTTTACCATCGTCTGGTAAAGGAAAAGTCAAATGAAATAAATTTTAGGCATGATATTCAATGATAGAATAGATTAACCATCGTTACATTGTTTACCATGGTAAACATTGTTTACCATCGTCTGGTAAAGGAAAAGTCAAATGAAATAGATTTTAGGCATATAATTATCCTCAGTTTTGCCTGACTCAGCAGAGTCTAAGAACTGTTGAATTTTGGATCAGATGCTCTGCCAGCTATTTACGGATTGTATCTCAATTAATTCTCATGAACTCATGAAACATCTGTTATCACTTCTATTTTGCAGATGAAAAACAGTCTTAGCAACGATTAAGCAGTTTATATATCACTACCCAGCTAATAAAGTTTAGAAGAGAGAATTAATCTCTGGTCTTCAGATTCTGAGGCCAAGACTCTTCCCATTACACCCCATAAGGAGAGTAGGATTGCCAGGTACCAGAGACATGACGCACGGTACCTTCAGTGGAAATAGAGCTTAATAAGTATTTGAGGACTGAAGGGATAAATAAATGAATTTCCTGCAAATATGGTTCTTACTTGAACATTGATTATTTTGTTTCTAGTCTGTGTTTTTTTTTTCCACCTTCAGTTATGTCTTTGTATAACTCTGGACTACAAAACTTCATTTAATAATTGCAAATCACTTTCTCATAAGTGGAACATTTTAGACAACATGCTAAGTAAACAATCTTACCATAATCCAATTATTTTAACTTTGTTTCCTTCTTTCCTTTTTTTATGATATTAAATTTATATAAGAAAACAGGGCGATAGCAACACACTTTACTAGTAGTAACTACTTATGATAAGCTCTGCTATGAAAATTTCACAGGATAAAAATGTAAAGTTATAAAAAATGAATTAGGTCTTTGTGTTACAAATTCTGTAATTCCAAAATGCTGCAAAGTCATTTTATAAAAGTCACATTGTGCTACATGAAGGAAACTTAGTTTTTAACAAAATTATTTCTCAAACTCCAACTATTCTTAGTTTAAGAGTCTAGAGACTATCAATCCCTTTTCACTGAAGTAGCTATGCATGTTAAATGATCACTGTGCATCAACAGCTCCTTAATTTCTAAGCAAGATTAATTCTATAAGCAAGCCTCTATACTATTCCTCAAGATATCTATCCACCAGCTTGGGAATATTTTGCTAATAGAATCACAGAGTTTTTATTGTAGAATTAGTGAAGTGGAGACAAACATTTATTTGCATGTCATACATGTAGTATTTTTATACCTTACAAATAATGAAATAAAGTAATTAGGTTTAATCTAAAAATAATTTCTAGATGACACAAGGGAATTGATGCTGAGAAACAGCCTGCTCTAGGATTTGCCGATAGTTTTCTTGTATCATAAAATAACTACAGATTTGGTGTCTTCTGTGTTAGACAGTGAAGAAAGACAGACTTTTCACTTCCTGGGTAATTTATACTTATTTTGACAGAATAATAAATCTCAACAATTTCATAATTCCTTCCTTTCTCCTTCAGCCCCTCTCTTTTCTACCTTACTACTTTCCCTTCCCCCATCTCTCTTTCTTCTTTCATCCTCTTGCCTTTACTCACTCTTTCCTTTCATTCTATTCTAAGACAACAAAAGCAGAATTTTTAAACCCTATCATTGTAATAGGAAAAATCTCGAGGTTTTGAATAGTGATGTAGTTTCAATAAAAATTTAATACTTAAATAAACTATTGTCTTAATTTGCCATAAAATTTAAATTTTGCCATAATGTACTCTGAAAATAATAGAGAAAATTCAATGTACAGAATACCTTTAGAGTAGGAAGTGGAGCTGGCATCTAATGCTAGCCATAGACTCGTCCCATCTCTATGAAGTAGAGTGTTTATTAAAGGAAACTCAAATGAGATTGCTCATGTCAAACCAAATTAAAAATGGCAAAGCTTCATATCAATTGAGAGCAAGAGAATGTTTCTTTCCTACCCTTCAGTGTTTGGAATTACAATGTCTGTAACATTTCCTGGATTTACTATAAATTCTATTTGGTTATTTGGAGAAGAGGAGTATTTGAAAATGGAAGTCTTCCAAACTGGTCTTTTGATAACAAGCTGATATATTTGATGTTGGCAAGGTTGGGAGAAAACTCATAAGAATGTTATTTTACCTTAGGCAAACCAGCAGAATGCTTTGCCTTATAGCAGTAACCCTATTCAGTATTCAACTTGTCAACCATATCACAATAGGGAATATTTTAAACAGACTTTATATTAAATTCAAACACATAATGCAGAGTACATAAATATTTATCCAAGCTATCAAATGAACCAAATTCTTAGAGTAACAGTAAATATATACGTGTATATCTTAAAAGATTAAGCCTAGTCTGGCTTCATTTTTACTGTGTTTCCATAATTCCCTCTCATATAACTTGCTTTGTTGGTCTGTATTTATGAGTAAGTGTGAGCTTCCCAGTCCTTGTTCTGCCCTCTCCAGACTGGCTATGATCAAGAAAAATTTTTGCTTTGATTCTCTTTCTTTTTGTTCAGTAGAAAGCAAACGAAGACTCTGGGCCTAGGGTGCATGGGCTTAAGGACACCAAAATGTTCTGTTTGCAAATTTACTTGCTAATGGAAGCAGACTGGTGGGGTGGGAGTAGGGGTGGAAACAAGTCAGAGATGAGGTGTCAAAAAAGGATTATGGAGATATTTAAGGCTTTACCGAGTATGTCAAAATTAATTAATTATTTGTAAAGTATTACCCAGATATTCATCCATGATGGTATTTATATTGATTAACATGTTAAAATACCATGTTCTCTCCTTGCTACTGATAAATTCTTGTGGAGATTCTTATTTTGAGTTTTAGTTTTATTACTCATTCCCATAAGATTAGGTGAATCCCATATGCTCTCTGAACTTCAGCTTCATCTGTAAAATTATAATAACACTAAGCACAAGAATGCTGAGATTTCCATTATTCTTCTTTTTTTTAGATTCCATATATAAGAGATATTATACAGTATTTGTCTTTCTCTAACATTTCTCTTAGCATAACGCCTTCAAGTTCTATCCATACTGTTACAAATGGCAAGAGTTCATTCTTTTTTATGGCTGAATAGTATTCCAATATATATATTCCTTCATCCATTCATCCATCCATGGACAATTAGATTGTTTTCATATCTTGGCTATTGTAAATAATGCTACAGTGAAACAGGGGTTCAGATATCTTTATAAATTAGTGTTTTTGTTTTTCTTCAGATAGAAGTGAAATTGCTGGAACATATGGTAGTTCTATTTTTAATTATTTTGAGGAGCCTCCACACTGTTTTTCATAGTACCATTCTAACAATTTATATTCTCACCAACAGCTCACAGGGGTTCCCCTTCTCCACATCCTCACCAATACTTGTTATTTCTTGTCTTTTTGATGATGAATATTTTAACAAATGTGAGGTGATATCTTATTGTGGTTTTGATTTGCATTTCCCCGATGATTAATGATTCAGAACACCCTTTCATGTACCTGTTGGCCATCTGTATGTTTTCTTTGGAAAAATATCTATTCAGATATTTTGCCCATTTAGGTTGCTTTTTTATTTTGTTGATAGTTTCCTTTGCTAGATTTTTAGTTTGATGCGGTATCACTGGTTTATTTTTGCCTTTGTTGCTTTTTCTTTTTGTGTCAGATTAAAAAATCATTGCCAAGACCTATGCCAAAAAGCTTATCATCTATGTTTTTTTTCTAGGTTTATGGTTTCAGGTCTTATGCCTAAGTCTTTAAACCATTCTGAGCTAGTTTCTGTGCATGATGTAAGATGGTGGCCAAATTTCATTCTTTTACATGTGGCCATCCAATATTTCCAACACAATTTACCAAAGAAACTGTCTTTTCTCATTGAATATTCTTGACTTCTTTGGTATAAATTAATTTGCTGTATATGCATGAGTTTATTTCTGGGTTCCTGATACTGTTCCATTGATCTATATGTCTATTTTTATACCAATGCCATACTGTTTTAATCACTATAGCTTTGTAATATAGCTTGAGATCAGGTACCATGGTGTCTCCTGCTTTCATCTTACTTATAAACACTTGAGGTTTAAATAGATGAATAATTTTTGCTTAATATATTTTTATTTTATTCTTATAAATAAGTTTTAGTCCTCAGGAATAATCAAAACAGCATGCTTCATTTATATGAACAACCATGCAACTTTTATGATACTTTATAACTTGAACCATGTGTGTAGTTCCTGTTTGATTTATCCATGAAACAAAAGAGTGGCAATGCAATGATCTTGCTAGCACAAAAGAAGACACAAATCAAGATTACAACACTTCTGGGTATTTAAAAAAGAATCTGTTGTTATAACTGCCCTTTCTGCCTTGGTGTGGTAGCAAGAGTCTAGTTTGTCACCACCTCTCTCCCAAAGGAGTCATGTTGTGAGCCATGACTCCTTCGTGGGTTAGTTCAAATTGATCAATTGAGGGTTGTGAGTGGGATCTAAGTTAGATAAAACAGACTTCTATTAAGATAGGAAGTTAAAACTCCATTTTCCATCCCATTCATTGCTTTGTTGTCATCATATATCTTACTTTTGTAAATATTAACTTCACAAGGCAATGCTGTTTCTTAAACAGTCATTTATTCCAAAGAAATGAAAAAAATACGGTAGTCCATTATATTTACCCAGACGTTTATATCTCTTAGTGTTTTTTAATCCTGCTGCTTATAGTTTGAAATGTGTCTCATCAAATTTCACATGTTGGATTCCTAACTCCCAGTACTTCTGAATATGACCTTATTTAGAAATAGGGCTTTTGCAGATGTAATTAGTTAAGATGAAGTATTAGGATGGGCCCTATTTCAACAAGATTGGTGCCCTATAAATACAGGAAATTTAGGGGACACACACACACACACACGGAAACTACCATGGGAAGATGCAACCAGAGATCAGGATGATGGTCTGCACATCAGGAAATGCCACTGATTGCCAGAAAACCACCAGAAGCTAGGAGAAGGCATGAAACAGATCTTCCCTCACAGTCTTCAGAAGGACTCAATGGGTGGACACCTTGGTCTTGGATTTCTAGGATTCAGATCCACGAGGCAATTAATTTCTCTTTCTTAAGCCACTCAGTTTATGGTACTTTGTTACAGTAACCCTAGCGACTAATACTCTGCTCTTAGATCCAAGTTTCCATCTAGAGGTTTTCCTCAACTTATGATGGGGAATACCCTAATAAACCCTTACGTCAAAATACATTTAATACAACTAACCTACCAAACATCATAGCTTAGCCTAGCCTACCAAAACATGCTCAGAACACTTACATTAGCCTACAGTTGACAAAATCATCTAACACAAAGCTTATTTCATAATAAAATGTTGAATATCTCATGTTATTTATCGAATACTGTACTGAATATGAAAAACAGAATTGTGCAAGTATATCTGTCGTTTACCCTCATGATTATGTCCTGGACTGTTAGGGGCATCTTGCTGCTACTACCTAGCATCATAAGAGGTGAATCATACTGCATATTGCTTGACTGGGAAAAGATCAAACTTCAAAATTCAAAGTACAGTTTATTTGCAATGTGTTATTACTTTTGCATCATCATAAATGAAACCATCATAAGTTGGGGACTGTCTATAGTATCGTTTTCCTTTAGCCAGAAAAAAATGTCATTTGGTATTTCGTGCAGTGTTAGTTTGCTAAGTCCAACACTACAAGCTGGGTCCCTCAGCTTTTGTGTATCTGAAAATGTGTTTATATAACTCTTATTTTAGGAATATTTTCACTACATACATAATTATTCTGGGGGATGATTTGGTGGATAATATGTTGTAGAGAGTCTAAATTATGATGTCTTCCTTTAGTGGATAGGGAGTTTTGTTCTGGCAGATAATTAAATTGTTGGCAGATACTTCTGATCCCATCGAGCTTAGGTTTACTGTGTTTTTAGGAGGATAACTTATTTCAGTTCTGTATTTTAGTCCTATGACATCAGCCATTATGCTAGGGTTGGATTCTTACTCCTCCCTACTTACTGAATATCTGAGGTGCCTGCCCTCACTGTCTAGTCTCGAACTGCAGTGTCTCCCAGCAATGTACTACTTCAGGTATCTCATCCAACCCTCAGCTCTTGGACCCACAGCATTTACTCTCTGCCAGGCATTGGAAATCTTGCAATATGATCCTTGTCAATAAATGGCATGGCATTCTCTTCCGACTTCTGGGGCTTCTTCCCTTCACAGCTATCTTTGTATGGTTCTCTGCCATGCATATTAGAAGTGTTTCAGAAGCCTCAAGGTCAGGTCTCTGCCTCCCTCTGTGCTTTACTTTGGGCCCATCTCCAGGGCCCACTCTCAGGAGAATGCCCCCAGATAGAGAGCTTTGGTGAACAGAGGGCTCCCTTACCTCAAGTTTTATCTTATTTCAAGAACCTAGTCCTGTACTGCCTGTTTTACACTGCCTGAAATCAATTGCCTCACATATTTTGTTCAGTGTTATAGTTGTTTACATCAAGATGGCAATTTCAGTCTACTTACTCATAATTTCCTGTCATAGCTAGAAGCAAAAGTTCCATGATCATTTATATTTTACTTACCTAAACACTGGCATTTTAAATTGATTCACTGAAAGTCAAGGGTAACAGTACACTCAAAGTATGATATCCTAGCTTCTAAAATAGCAGATAATTGGAAGATCCAAATGATTTCAAATTTGATTACTTTCTGTTATTAACAATAGAAGAAAAATGATTTAATTGCTGAACATTTGACAATGGATTCAAATTTTATAAAACAGATGGCTCAAACATGAAGTTATACATAGACTACAAGTTCTGTTTGATAATTACACTAAAGAAGCCAGTCAGTTTTCTTAAATTTGGCATATCCATCCTGGGTTTTGATTATGTCTTATCTTATAATGTTTCCATCAAAACATCTATACTTTGATTCATTTATTCTTCACTAAAACTGCCTTCCTTCCTTCCTTTTTCTTTATTTTTCAAAATCTATCTCAACCTAATACTGTCCCTTTTAATAGCTGCATGCTCCTACCCTCTTCCACATCTTGCTTTTAACTCCACCCAATAATTTTATTTCTATTTTCCAGAATTGTATATAGAATCTGTTTCTCTAGAATGATATTCCCCTGTCTAATTACAAATTATACCCCACCACCTCACACATTTATGGCCCAAAATACTGTGGGCTTGCTGTCTATATTTTCTGTAGGTACATCCAGTTCTTTAAAATTAGTGGAAAGCAAGTATTCCCACTGTCCTTAATGCCCCC
>RCUC01146226.1:0-45373 GCA_003697995.1 Taxidea taxus jeffersonii | reverse complement strand
AAAAAAAAAAAAAAAGAATCATCACTGATGATTTACTTGGGAGCCAAGCAGGGTTCTTGTACACATTTTACATACAATTGTTTTGCCAAATCTTTGCCACAACCCTACACTATTCTCATTTACATACACAGAGATTAAAGCCTAAAGAGTTTAAGTGACTCACCCACGGACTTACAGAAATAAGAGAAACCAGAGACTGGTGAACTCCCACACAAAGCTAGAGTTCTTCGCTACGACGTCCATTATAGCTCTTCATAATCAATAGATTAAAAATAAGACTGGAGTTTGAATCCAGTTTTGATTCTTCACAGTCACATGATCCCAGGCAGTCACTTCAAACCCTCAGGCACAATTTATTTCTCAGCAAAGTCAGTGCAAGAACCCCAGCCCTACTTAAGAGTTGTGCCAACAATTATGCTACTCTTCTCATTTAGCCTTTGTGGTTTCAACCTTTCTAAGATAAAAATACAGGATCTACATTCTATTGAGACTTTCTGATGCTTAAATAAGATACACAGGAAACTCAGGAATTCTAAAGAGCTATGTAAACTTGAGGGATTAGCATATTAAGCTAACCCTGGATTCACTGCATGACTTTCTTAGCCTGTTTCAACACAGACTATGCTCCATGATGTCTTCAAGTTTGTGATTTTTAGAGAAGGCAGAAAGTTTAAGAAAGTAAGGGCAAGTAAAAAGCTCTAAATACAGACTAGAATTTCTTGTACATAAGTGTCCTGATCAGCTTATTACTGATCTCTGACCTTAGCTGAAGCCTTCCTGAACCCTTTGTGCTGCCCTACCTAGGTTCTCAGGCAGCTTCATACTCAGTGTCATACGTACATGCCTCACAGGTATTTGCTTACACCCCTGCAAATCTCTCTAAACTATGCTCTGATTGAGAGTAAGCTGTAGTGTAAAATGCCTGACAACTGCCTTGTGTGATCATAATGTAAAAAGCTTTTGATTCCTGAAACATCCACTTGAAAGACATCCATTTCCAATGAACACACTGCCAGCTACACAATTCGATAAAGAATCAGGCTGCCCGACAGGTGAAGTTCCCCTTTTTATAAAGCCATAGGTGACTTAGAGTAACTGACTTTTTCAGTGACCCTGCTTCTCCCTTCCCCCTTTAATTCCTGCTTTTATATTTTCATTTCACCAATAAAGAGTAACTCCAAAGTTCCCCAACCCCACCCCACCCAGCCCTAGCACTGACCCCAAGAGGCCCACTGTCTACCCACTGTACTACACACTTAGTAACTTAAATGATGTAGCTACAACACTGAGAAATAGAATAAATTATCTTACAGTTTAACAGGCCAAAAGTCTAATATCAGGTCTCACTGGACACAATCAAGGTGTCATAAGGGTTCCCTTCTTTTCTGGATATGAGTCCATTTCTTTACCTTCTCCAGTTTCTAGAGGCCACCCACATTTCTTAGGTCATCTTCAAAACCAGCAATGTTGCCCTTCTCTGAACTTCACTGGGTACTCACATCTTCCAACTGAGCCTCTTCTACCCACTTGTTCTTCCCCCAACACACCCTCCACAAACCCCTGTCTCCCTACTCCCCCGACCCCCCCACCCCTTCTTTTAAGGGTTTGTGATTACACTGACTACACCTGGATAATCCAGGCTATTATTGCTAAAATCAGCTGCTTACAAGTTTAATTCCATCTGCAACCATAATTATCCTTTGCTGTGCAACCTAACATACTCCCAAGTTCCAGAGATAGGACCTGAGCATCTTTGACGGTCATTACTCTACCACAGAGATATTTGAGGAAAATGTAAAGTAAATAAGGAAGCAAATCTTGTGGAAATTTGGGAAGAAGAGCTTTCCAGACAAAGCAAAGTGAAAGCCAAGCTACTTTTGTATGTGTGTTCTGGACTACTCAGGACTCAAGACTAAAAGCCTTGCATACAGTGTTAAGTGTTGAGTTACATTCCCTACATTGAATGGATTTTTTTAAAAATGCAAGGCATAATAAATTATAAAATTAAAGCATTGTTTTCTCCAGAGAGTTTAAACTATTTTATTTCTACCACTGAAAAAGAATTGTAAACCTAATTATTTAAAATTCACAGATACCAGAACAACACTGGCTACTCTGCCATTTTCCTGTAAAGTCTCACAGAATTGCAGAATATTATGATTGGAAGAGACTTCAGCAGACATCTTATATCTTAAGCAGTTAGTATATGACACACACTAACACAGAGTAGATGCTAACTAATTATTTTCTGAATACCCTCAGATTAAATGTGAGAATTGTAACATCATTACCCCTCTACACACTCCTCCCTATTCTCAACTTACATTATGGAAGCTGCCATATTAATACATGTCCTCATAATTCTACCAGTGGTTAATTATCCCACCATAAGCACCTAGCCCAAGCTGGGCCCATCAGAGCTTTTTTCCTAGGATTCTAAACATGGTACCCCAAAGCAGTCTCACTAACTGGTAGAAGTTTTTTTTTTTTTTTAATATTTTATTTATTTATTCGACAGACAGAGATCACAAGTAGGCAGAGAGGCAGGCAGAGAGAGAGAGGAGGAAGCAGGCTCCCTGCTCAGCAAAGAGCCTGATGTGGGGCTCGATCCCAGGACCCTGAGATCATGACCCGAGCCGAAGGCAGAGGCTTAACCCACTGAGCCACCCAGGCGCCCTAACTGGTAGAAGTTTTAAGGTATATAATTTGGGAGCTTTCCTGAGAGAATATAAAGTTGTACCCAGAGAGAAACAAATGAAAGAGTCAGTGGCATCATTGAGCATATGATTCTAATATTTTCTGAGGCCCTGATGAAGTCTCTGTACTTCCAGTGTTTTCTTGGACTCCATGAGCCAATTGATTCTGCTTAATTGTGCTTCTCTCACTGCCTAAGGACTTGCAACCTCAGCCTCAACAGTGGGGGAACATGGAAACAAGAGAAGGTGAAGTCTTTTATTGACAGGTGATATCCACAGTTAGTGAGAGAGCCAGGGATCAACAGGTTTTATTCCTCCACTGAACCCCCTTTGGATCTCTCCACTGAGTAATACAATCCACATGACGGACTCTGCCTTCACACCATTTCCTACATTTATTCATTCATCTACACTTCACTACCACCTCACTAGTCCAAACAACCAGCATTTCTCATCTGGACTACTGTTTTCTGTTGAACCAAGGAAAAAGAAAAAAAACCCAACATGCTCTTACATTTGATACAATGCTCCAGAATGCTTGCTTTTCTAACACCAACCAGTCCTCTCTCCACCTCACTCTCAGTGTTCCAGCTATGCAGGCTGTCTTTCAGTTGTTAAAACTTGAGTCTTTTCTCTCTTAAGAGCCCTTGTGTAGCTATGTCCTCTTTCTGAAAAGTTCTTCCCTTGACTCTACATAACTAACTCCTTCTCACCTTTCACCTCCCTGCCTTCTGAGGCTTTCCTTCAGCACCTATTAAAGTAGGCTCTTGTCTTCCCTTTGTATTCTCCATAATTACCGTAAAACAGTTTGGAATTAGGGATTAAAATAGCGTTTGCTTTTTAAAACTAATTGCTCAGTAGACAGTAAGCTCCATGAAGGCAGGGAATTTATCTGTGTTCCTCACAACTGCATATCCAGGACTCAGACAAAAACCTAGCAGTCAACCTGACTCCTCACTTTCTCTCACACACGACATCCAATCCATCAGCAAATCCTGTTGGCTCCACCTTACAAATGTGTTTCAAATATGGCTACTTCTCCTAATGTCAGCCACTACCACTGTAGTCCACAACAACATAACCTCTCATTTGGACTAAAATGTTTCCTCCTGGTAGGTCCTCCTGCTTCCTCCCCATTGGTCTCCTGAAGTCTATCAGCCCAAAGGAGAGATCCTCCCAGGAATTCTCTTACAACAAATCATATCATGGCACTCCCTTTTAAAACCCTTTGTGTCTTTCTATCACTAAAAAATATATATATAAAACTTGGAAATAAGACAAGATGTTCTTTCAACATGATGCTGTTTAACAGGTTTACCTAAGAAATGTTTAATTACCAGTGAGAAGACATGTTAATTTGTCTTTGCTATTTAACTTTTGATTAGAGCTCAGATTCTATGAAGTTCCACTTACACATTTCTGTCTGCTAAAAAAGATAACCCCAAGATTACAACTCATTGTCCTACAGAATATGAACCAGTGTATACATATTAGTAAGTTTATTTCTCCATTTTCACTGCATACTTGACTATATAAATACCCATTTTTTCAATTTTCTTTTAAACCATCTTACTAGTTCTCTCATTAATTAATGAGTTGCATAAAATATTCATTTTATACATATTTATCTTATATTTCCTTAGTCATCTTTCCAAGTTTTTGAACACCTAACCTGACAGTTTTGGAAGTCTCACCAAGATGTCCAAGTGGACTCACCCACCAGAGCCAGTTAAACTATAATTGTGAAAAAACGGGGGGAGGGGGGCACCTGGTGGGTATTTCAAGCCTACCCACAGTTTTTCCTCCTGAAACTATTTCTGAGAAGTACGTTCTTATTCGAAGGTTACTACAACAAAGCACCACAGACTGGTGGTGCTTATAAATACCAGAAGTTTATTTCTCAGAGTCCTGGAAGCTGAGAAGTCAGAGATCAAAGTGCCAGCAAATTTAGTTTCTGTTGCTTACGTGCTCTTTGGTTCACAAACAGCTACTGCTTACAGTGTCCTCACATGATGGTAAAGGTGAAGGATCTCTCTTGGACCTCTTTTATAGAAGCACTAATCCCATTCTTGAGGCTTTGTCCTCACAACTGAGTCACCTCCAAAAGCCCCACCTCCTCGTTCCATCACCTTGGAAGTTAGGATTTCAACATATGAATTTTGAGAGGATACAAACAGTATATAGCACATTAGAAACTTGTCTTTGTTGAATCTTTTTTTATTTTTGTGACTCTGTGTTTTGTTTTTTTTCCTTTTGTTTTTGTTTCTAGTTCTTAGCCAGATTTGGTTCTGGCTTGTTCAGACGGGTTATTTTGTCTTGCATAATATTCAAGACTGAACCTCTAGACTACAAGCTTAATGCAATTGTGAGAATAATAATAATATTGTCTAACATCTGTTGAATGCTTATTATGTACCAGGTACAATTCTAAGTATTTTACATGTATGAATTATTAATCCTCATAACAAACTCCATGAATAGGTATTACTTTTCCTATTTGACAAATGAAAAAATACACATATTTCCCTTTGTTTGTTTACAAAGCAATTATGACATGCATTTTTGCATTTCACCTTGAGAAGGATGCTATAAAATCAGAAGTGAAACAATTCTTATTCCCATTTTACAGATGGGGAAGTAGAATCAGATGTTAGATGGTTTTCTGCCTCCAAACCGAGTATTTTTGCTTCCAAAGTCCACTCCCTCACTATAAAAGAGCAAAAATAGAAATAAAGACATCACAACAAAACTAAAAAATATTTTTAAAAATTTAGGTAGTATACCCAAAGAGACATTACCTTATAACAACAAAGAAAAGAAATAATGACATATGTTAAGTCCTTTCTATAAAACTGCTTCCTATATTTAAAACAAAAATACAACATACATATTAAACCAAAATATTAAAAAAGATTCTTTATTTTACCTTGGACAGCACAAAGATGTTTTCTAAACTATTATATATTAAAAATATCATCAGTAGTTTTGGGTAACCTCTGAAGTGAACCAAGAGAAATCATTTAAAAAAAAATATTTTGACAGTCTAACACTATTCCTAAGAAATTATTGCTCTAACTTGAAAGAGCACCAAAGGGATTTCAATTAAACTAAATTTTCCTTTGCAGGATTTAAAAATTAATGTTCACCAAACTCCTTGCCAATTCTCCAGGAAGAAGTAAGTAAAGGTCCAAGAACACACTGAACATCAGATCCAAGTACTGTGTCAGTATGTATGGAGTGAATATCATAACCCAAGAAAACAAAATCTGAGTTACATTATGAGAACCTACAGATCCATTAAGGAATTCTACCTACTATACACTGTCATCATAACTGAGATTAAGAGATTCCTATAAAGGCAATGCAAGACTTATGATTTCAGAATCCTGGCACTAAGAAGTGCTATATTTATCAAGAGTGGAGTTGAAATTCACTAATATTGAAGTGATCTCAAATGGTTATAAACCTGTGAATCTACCAAACTCTCTTAGAGAAAATACCAGTGAATGGTGAATGGCCATATATTTGAATGGTGATTATCCTTTGATTTTGTCCTCTCTCAAATTATATCTTAAAATACTTGTGCTATGTTTTCCAGAATATTTTTTGCCTGTGGTGTTAAAAATTCTTGGTGCGGTATCTTCCTCAAATTATAACTCTATCACTTTGTTTACATTCAAAAAAATAAAAAGCATTAACACTCATGTATGCCACACGTTTTTTTTTTTACTAGATTCAAGATATTTAGAAGAACAATTTACTACTACTGCCAGTGAGCCTACTGGTACATGGGAAAGAAACAGGTGTGTTTATATGCATACCCTCACACCCATACCACCATGTATGATGAAAGCCAATTCATTTCTTTTTTATTATTATTTTATTTTTTCAGTGTTCCATGATTCATTGTTTATGCAGCACACCCAGTGCTAGTTTTTCTCTGATCTTCTCACAAAGCAATCACCACCTTCTCTTCTTACAAAACACCTTTAGCTACACTGCTATTTTATTAATACTTATCAGACCTGTAGCCATTTTTATGGCTTAAAGTTCTAATTAATGCTAGAATTGATGCACTGGAGGCAATGGGGAGTGTATGAAAGAAACCAAGACTGATATCAGGATCATATTCTTGATTGGGGAGAGGGGGAAGAATGGAGATCTCTTTATGAATGTTTTGTCCATAGCTTTACTTCCCAAACTTTAAGTGTGGGATTTATATACAAACCTGAGTTCATATTCTGTTCTTCCTCTTACCAGTACTAAGATCTTTTAGAAGTCTTTATTCTTCTAGCCTGAATTTCCCCCTTTGTCAAAATGAGATGATGACTTTCTGTGCAGTGTTGAAATATCAAATAATGAGATCATGCATGTAGGGGGCTTGGTGAAGTGCCAGGCACATAATAAATATTTAATAAATGGTAGTCACAATTATGATTATTCATGCTGTTTACCATGTATTCATCTATCCATTCAACAAGGAACAGTTGAGATTAGGCTATCATATTTTCTCAATCCAGAAAGCAACATTTTCTCACACTTTAGTATTTTCAAAATCAAAGTGACAATTTCACTAAATATGTACAGTATATAACTATTTTCTTCTCTCTTATTTATTTATTTATTTATTTGACAGAGAGAGATGACAAGTAGGCAGAGAGGCAGGCGCAGAGAGAGAGAGGGAATCAGGCTCCCCACTGAGCAGAGAGCCTGACTCGGAGTTCCATCCCAGGACCCCGGGATCATGACTCAAGCCAAAGGCAGAGGCTTTAACCCACTGAGCCACCCAGGTGCCCCTTCTTCTCTTTTTTTAAACATTTTTTTGACAGAGAGAGAGCACAAATAAGCTAAGAGGCAGGTAGAAAGAGAGGAAGAAGCAGGCTCCTCACTGAGCAGAGAGCCCCATGCGGGGCTCTATCCCAGGACCCTGAGACCATGACCTGAGCCAAAGGCAGAGGCTAAACCCACTGAGCCACCCAGGCACCTCTATAACTTTTTTCTTCTGAAAGATGTCTTTTAATTTGTTGATGTTATCCTACAGTGATAGTGCCCTAGTGCTGGCCACTGTGCTAGAAGGTAGATGGTGAAGAAAACAAGTAAGAAAGCCCTGGCTTCTAGCAATGTACAGACCCTAACGCCCAGCAGAGAGGCCATACTTTTTTAGTCTATGAAGAAGTGTTTTTACTGCCTACTTTGGTATCTTATTCAAATTGTGGCAAAGATTTAAGGCACCACAAGCCACTTTGAGAATCTGAAGAAGGTTATGGGCTTTCTTCTCAAGACCAAAAAAAAAAACATATATATATATATATATATGTGTGTTTCATGTACAATCTTGGGAGTTTTGCAGACTCTTCAACGATAATCCATAGTCTCCCCCTACCCCCCAGAAATATATGAAACCTAGATAAGAACATCTGCTTACCCTTTTCTGAATAATCTCCAGTTACCCTGCAAGTCACTTTTATGACTCTGTGAGTTTAAGCATCAGGATGTCCTAAAGATGAAGAATAAAGTGCAGAGCTAAAAAATCACTGACTCATAGAGGCGCCAACAACAGTTTCTGCTGGGCTGGTAGCCAAAAGAATCTAACTTAAGGAAAGAGAAAAGGAAGTTTATATCAACCTTAGGAAAAACAACCTATAACTCATTACTTTTCTCATTCATTTAGTGCAAGTCAACAAGCCACAGAGTCAGTGTTTGATTTACTATCCTATTAGATGACCCATCTTTATAGCCCATACTCCTACTCCAAATCTAGACTTGTGGTTTGGCTGTGTATCAAGCCTGTACCTATAAATGTCAATGTAAGGGTGATAAAATCAAAACAATCTATTTTCAGGAAACCATTGCACAAATGCATCATTATAATAAAATTTTTTCTACAATTTATAAAACTCTGGTCAAAGTGCTTGTCAGAAAAAAAAAGTTCCTTTTAGCCCTTAAGTCCCACTCTAAGCACAGGTAATGGTAGTGCTTAGTTACTGGATAATTTAATTACTGGAATAATTTGAAGTTCTAGAGCACTAAAGGTTAACAGTAGCAACATAAACCCAAATTTAGCTTAACATCTAACTAGACCAGCTCAACCCCATACACAATAACAGCCTGATAGAAAAAGAGGCATATCCATTTCTGAGCATAAATACTATTTACCTCAGCCTCTATACCTCGCACATGATATACAGCAATGACTCAAAATGATGAGACACATTAAAAACAAAAACAACAACAAAAACAAAGTGCCACTTTCAAGAGATAAAGCAACCAACATAACCAAACTCAGATGACTCAGATGCAGGAACTTCAAAATAACTACCACTAATGTGTTAAAGAATATAGCAGAAAGGGTAGACAACATGCATGAATATAAGGGGAATTTCAGCAGAGGTAATATAAAATAAGAATCAAAGTGAGATGCTAGGATTCAGCAGCTGAAGGTGTACTGAATGAGGTAATTTCTGAGCTGCTTTAAACCTGGAATTCTATGATTCTAAGACCACCACTCCTAGAAGGTCAGAGATGAAAAATCAAAACAAGGAAAAGAATGATTTATGTGGAGAAAACCTGAGGCAGCTGATAGTCTTCCACTGGGATTGTTCCTTCACATCTGCAATTTAAAACATAAAAAGGAATAAGAAATTACTTCACACACCTCTGGTTAGGAAGTAAATTCTATTAACATAAAAAAATGCCTAGTGGGTTGCTGATATGAGCCATTAGTCTCTCTTTTTAACAAAGGCAATTTATTAGGTTGCATCTAAGAACGCCATGGATCTATACTGGCTCTATTTAGATGAAGACTTGGAGCATCCAGGGGGGTTCTCTAGGGATCTATACTACAAAGAGAGGAAAATCCAATTCAAAGGCCAAAGTTGAGACACAGTTAAAGAATCAGGGTCTTAGAGCAGGAAATGCTCATTTGTGACATGGTGGCTGCAAGAACAAAGAGATGAGAAAGCCAGAAATCATCAAACATGATCATCAAAATCCAATTATTAAACACAATCAAGAAGAATGAAAATTCTATAAAAATTCAGACACAGAAATTGAAGTTGGGTATAGTCAAAATTTGGGGAAAAGGAGGGGATTTAGTAGTTTTGAATATAAACAGTGAGAGAGTAAATTGACCCTAGTTGAAAACAATTTCTCAGTTTTTCATGGAGCCCAATCCCTGAAGCTAAGGTTGACAACAGAGACTCCAGAATCAAGATTCAAGAAGAAAGAATTTTTCAGATAAAACACGATGATGAATATTATCTACACATGCCAACAAAGGAGCTATAATAATTCTTATCCTGTTGCTAATAATTTACAATGTTTAAAAACAACTAAAGGACATGTCTAGAAAGTAAATGCATAGAAAATTCCTCAATGGTTCTCAACGAGAGGTAAACTTACCCCACTGGAGGCTTTTGGATATGTAGGAAGGGGCCTGGTTCTCATTAAATACCAGGAAAAATGGCTATTGGTGTGCAGAAGGTGAGTGCCAACGGCTTTAAATGTCCTACAGCAGGAAGTATAGGTGAGGAAAAGTCACTTTCCTTCTACCCTCTTAGGTTTAAAGGGAGGCCCACAAATCAAGCTGAAAAAAGGGAAGTTAACAAGAAAAAAAAGTTTTAAGTATGTACATACTGTTAAAGAGAGAGGGAGAGAGAGAGATAACAGATCCAAAAGAAGTTACTTGTGCTAAGCCCCTGTCAACAAACTAAGACTTAATACCTAACCTAACTGCAATTTCAGCCTCTCCCCAGAATGTAAACTTAACCCGTCATTCTGGAATTACCTGGACAGCACCATGAGGTAATCCTCCAAGGAAAGGTGACCTTGCCTGAAACAACCAACACTTTGCTAGAATAACCTCCTTGTCCTGCCTTCTTCTATCCATAAGTCTTCCATTTTGCTCAACTTTTAAAGCCTAGTTTGCTAGATGTTTGCTAGATGTAATGCTGCCTGACTCATGGATTGTTGAATAAAACCAGTGAGAGCTTTAAATTTCTCAGTTGAACTTCATTTTCTCACAGTACACAGAGGAGTTTACAAAAGAAGATGTGTCCCAAGGAGACTTTTTATCATTTTAGGCTAAGTAAAGGAAAAGGGTTTGGGGCTTCCAGGATGGGGAAGCAAGCTATGGGAAGCTGAAGGGAGGAAAAGTGTGGTAAATAAGGACTGTCTTGCTATGCTGGTCAGAGTTCCCCTGGTGATAAGAATTGCCTCCAAGGAGCAGACCTCCTCCTAATATGGAGACATTTTTACAAATGGAAATTTCCTATATGAATGTAGATTTCCTTTTAGTAGGGGAATATTTATACTCTATCTTTAGCCAGTTAGGGAGAGGTAAAGAGCTTTTCCTGAACCTGCTCCTTCTCAGTGGCCTCTTGTTCGAAATGATCTCTGTGTCTACAAGGCACAATTTAAGGTAACACATCTTGGGACCCTTCAGTGGACCATGAAATGAAAAGTAGTCCATCCCAAAATGCCAGTATCATCTCTAAAGTAATCAGACTGATTTGGGGCCCAAGGTATAATAAGGAGAGGAAATCAAATAAGACTACTATCTGAGCCACCTGGGTGGCTCAGTGGGTTAAAGCCTCTGCCTTCAGCTCAGGTCATGATCCCGGACTCCTGGGATTGAGCCCCAAGTCAGGCTCTCTGCTCAGCAGGGAGCCTGCTCCCTCCTCTCTCTCTGCCTGCCTCTCGGCCTACTTGTGATCTCTGTCTGTTAAATAAATAAAATCTTTTTTTAAAAAAAGACAATTATCTTTAATAATAGTCTTTATTGTCTTTATTAATTAATGGTCTTTATTAATAATATTTAATAAAAATAATAACTATATCTTAGTGGCTTATGAACAAATTAGAAAATGTAAATATTATGTCAAGACGTGGCTAAACATTAACATTAATACAAATAATTACTTAACTTCTCTGTGCCTGTTCCCTTATCTGTGAAATGGGAATAATACTAACTACCTCATAGGGCTGTTAAGATTTGATTGAGTTAATATATTAAAGCATTTTGAAAAGTACTAGGCACACAGCAATCCCTAAGCAATACATTGTTTTTATTATATTATTTCTAAGAAAAAGATTAAACTATGAATATTTCCATTTAAAAAAACATTTTGACTCCATAATGAAAGATTTTCCCCATTACTCTACATGCTTTTCTCCTCACTAGCTCCCTACGCCTACCCATCTAAGGAAATGTATAGTGAAGTCCTTTCCACCAAACCCCAATGCTTCTCCAAGCAAAGACTGCACAGCCTAAGGGGGATTCAGAAAGAACAAGCTGTGTCTACCAAAACCTATTCCCAGAAATCATCAGACAGGCTCTGGCCCCAGCTATACTCCAGGCTCACAACCAACAGGTAATTAGCAGCAGCCCTTCCCAGCCTGCTAATCACAAGTCCCTTTCTTCTTTCTGAGCTTCTCAAAGAGCCTTGTGAGTTGACTCGGATGCCACAATGTACAGTCCTCAATCTTGTCAAAGTTTCTTTATTGGGTTGATAGGGGACACTCTCAGGAAAGGTTTAAAGAGGTCTCAACCGTGCCTGCCAGCACCACAATGGCCTGGGTATTTCCCGGGCTCTGTTCTGATCCTTTCACATTTCCTGGGACACTGCTTATGTCACTGGCATCCTATAGTGCCCACTGCCCTTTCTCATGGAGATGTTTTCATTTGCATCTTACATGACTCTTCGGCTTCATTTTAGCACAAAGGAAGACAGTTGGAAGACTTAAAATCTAAAGAAAGTTTGGGAAGTCAAATAATTTATATGCTGATTATGTCTCTTTTTTTTTAAGATTTTATTTATTTATTTCACAGAGAGGAAGAGCACACAAGCCCGGCGGGGGGGGGGGGGGGGGGGGGGGGGGGGGGGGGGAGCGAAGCAGAGGGAGGGGAGAAGCAGGACTTCAGAGCTCTGGGATCATGACCTGAGCCAAATGCAGGTGCCCAACCCACTGAGCTACCCAGGTGCACCTATGCTGATTATGTCTTGATCCATAGACCAGTTTAGGCAAAAGCATGATAAGCCTACTTTATAATCCCAGGGGCCTAAATACAAACCTAAACAGCAGTCTTAACAGTTTAAAGAGAACTGAATCCAAGGTTGTGAATATTTTCTGAACTCTGCTAAAGAAAGAAAAAAAAAATCCCTATCATTAGAAAAAAATATTTTCTTCTAATATTATGTATCATTGAGATAAAGCAATTAAAAGCCTAGATATGGGTTTGAATCCTGACTCCATAACTTATAAGATAGGAAACTTTAGCAAATTTTTTGATGTCTCTGAGGCTCAAATTCCTCATTAACTTAATGATAATAATATTACCCACTTCATGGGCTTGCTGTGAGGATTAAATGTGATAATGTACTTAATTTAAAGCATTTAGTAAGTTCCTGGTACATAGAAAATTTTCAATAAATGGCTGCTATTACCATAATTATCATTTTCATTAGCATCATGACCATTAACTGCGCCTCAGCCAAATAATCAGGAACTTGCTATTCATTAGATTAGCAAATATTTATTGATCACCTGTTATGTGCTAGATACTCTCCTAGATGCTCTGTGCTAGATAATGCAGGCAAAGAAAGTTTCTTCTCAAATGAAGTTTATATTCTGTCATGTTGTATGTGTGTTCTAATTTTAAAATATATATTCAGTCTTTGTCCCTAGTTCCTGGCATGGAGTCTCTAAAACCCTTGGAATTTCCTGAGTGAGAGGAGTGTCTTTTGTTACTAATAATGATCCCTTTTTTTTTTTTTTACCATAACTGAATTTATACTAAGGAGGTGACTCAAGGAGAGCGGTCCAGATAGCTTCAGGATGGGGGCCAGTCACCATAAAAACAAACCACAGCATTCGAAGTTATGAACTTTCTTTCAGCCCCCACCTAAGAGGTAGAGGTGGAGGTGGGATGCTGGAGACTGAATTCAATCACCAAGGGCCAATGATTTAATCAATAATGCTTATAAAATTAACCTTCAATAAAAATTCTGAAATGATACAGCTAAGGGAGCTTCTGGGGCGGCAAACACATTAAAATGCCGTTATGTCCTATGCATCTCTTCCATTTGGCTGTTCCTGAGTCATATCCTTTATGATAAGTCAGGAATTATTAAGTAAAGAACTTTCCTAAGTTTTGTGAGTCATTCTAGTGAATTACTGAACCCGAGGGGCACCTCATGGAAATTCTTGAATCTATAATTGGCCAGGCAGAAGTGTGGGTAGCCTGGGCACCCCATCTTCAGCTTTCATCTGAAACAGGTGAAGTCTCATGGGACTGAGCCCTTAACTCGGGCCTGCACTTACTCTAGGTCATTAGTGTCAGAAATGAATTAAATTGTTAGATACCCAGTTGATATCAGAAAATTGGAGAATTGGTTGGTGTTTCATAAAAACCACAGTGTATATATGTCATGGGGAATGGTGACAGGATACAATAAACAAGGAGATGCACAGACAGATGAGAGAGGTGGGACTCAATAGGATAATGGTAAGTGCTCTGAAGAAAAGGATAGAGTAGTGTAGGGGAGGAAAATAATTTTCCCTCTATCCTTCTTAGTTCCTAATTGACAGCCTTTTAATTAAAGACATATTGACAAAAGAAAAACAAAGTATACATGAGAGATACCCAGGAAAAATGAGTTAACTCCCTGAGGGGCTTAGAATTCAGGTTTAAATACCATCTTCATTGGGAAAGGGGAGGCGGATGTAAGTCTTTTAGGTGACAGGAAACAACGTTTAGGAAAGATGAATGGGCCCTTAGAATAGATGGGAGGTATGACAGTTTCTGACAAAGTGTGTCTGGATGTGGGGTCAAGGTAGAGGTGGAGGTAGGGATCCCTTGTTGATGAAATGCCTTGAGAAGGGATTTGTAACAACTGAGTTCCTTTGGAGGATCTGTCATTTGGCAGGTTAGGAGAGTTCAGAAAAAGCTATGTCTGCATTGGCTGTTTTTCAAGTGCCCATAGCTCAACATAATCAATATAGTAAAGTGGCATGTTTCAAAGTAGCATGTTCTGCTGTCACTCAGTGGTATGAAGAATAACAGGCGGCGGCCACATTTCATAGGGTAGTTGGGGGCAGTCTCTCAGAAGGGAAACACTGCTAGACGCAATGCACACTAAGCAATATTTTCTTCATTTTGTAAAAAGAGGTACTGTGGCAGAGTGAGATTAAATCATTTACCATGGCCACCCAGCTAAAAAATGGCAGAGTTAGAGTTCTTACCAACATTCCTTACTGGTATCGATCTGGTTCTTGCTGCCCAGTAGCACATTCCACAGGGACAGAAATGGTCTATATCTGTGCTGCCCGATAGTCCACATGTGATAACTGAGCATTTGAAATGTGGCTAGGGTAAGGAACTGAATCTTTTATTCCATTTAATTTTAATCATTTAAATGTAAATAACACAGGTACCTAAGGATTTCTATCTTAGACAGTGAAGGTCTAGGATTTCTCCACTAGGTGATGGCTTGCATCACTTAGCTCTATTTTGGGAATATTCCAGCACTTTTTGACTCTACCTTCCATCTGAGAAAGATGCTGTTGGCTGGTAGCAAACACACCTGCTAAAGATTAGTTACATTAAACCCCCCACAGGCCTGTGTCATTCTAATTAGTCACTGTGTCTCAAAAAACAGGATATTAATTCTCTGTCTTTATTTCATTTTACATTTTATATGCATATTTTTTTAATGTTGAAAAAAAATCAATGTTTAAGGCACACCCATATTCCAGAAGCCTATTAAACCAAAGGTGCAAGGGAGAAAAGCTGATTGAGACCACGTGGCATTTTCATAGAGTAAATCTTAAGAGAAAAAGGCAGTGTGAAGGAAAAACCTCTGCCTTATCAAATGGTAGCCACTGTAGCAACTCAGGTTGTCAAGTTAACCTCACAGACAGCAACAACGGATAGGGTGACTTACTCTTTCAGCACCAAAACCTAAGGCAAAAAGACCAGGGCACCTGGGTGGCTCAGTGGGTTAAGCCGCTGCCTTCAGCTCAGGTCATGATCTCAGGGTCCTCGGATCGAGTCCCACATTGGGCTCTCTGCTCAGCAGGGAACCTGCTTCCCCCTCTCTCTCTCTCTGCCTGCCTCTCTGCTACTTGTGATCTATCTGTCAAATAAACAAATAAAATCGTAAAAAAAAAAAAAGACCAGCACTGCAATTAAAAAATAATAATAATAATAATCATAGTCTAAAACCGAGCTCTGGATCCTTTGCCATTCTGATTGCCTGACATGAGTCAAGCTATGGGGATACTGCAGAGCTCAGGAAGTGGTTAAAAATACATGCTGTGGGGTCACATAGACCTGAGTTTCAGATCCAGCACACTGCTCTTCCCTGGCCACCATCTTCTATTTAAATTGTATACTTTTGGGAGACTGCCAGATTTTGTAATTTTAGTACTAATCCTTCAATGTCAGTTTGCTAATCACCTACCCTTCATGATTCCAAAAAAGCAAAGGCAAGTCCTTACCCTTGAAAATCTTTCAATCTGGTTGATGATATGTGGCCAACACACAGCAAACAAGCTGAGATTAAATGCTTATAGACGCATGGTTTTGCCAGTAAGAACAGGCATTTAAAGAAAGGATCAGTAAAGGGATAATTTAAGACAATAAACATCATGTAAGTAATTTTGTTTCTCTTTTATACCTTAACTGCAGAATTCTCAGAATCCGATCTAAGGTCAATTATTTCAATTATAATATCCCATGAAGTATGTATGTTTGTGGTATTGTCATGCCCTTGGCACTGAGGTTTGAGGGGTGGTTAATTTTCAATTTCTATTTTACATTTTTGCTATTATTTGTTCTCCGAGTAAGTGACACTGTAACAAAATTATCTGAGATAAAAATAAATAATAATATAGACAGAAACCGTCAGGTATCACCCATCTTTCAATTTATATATTTAAGAAGTATACTAATGAAATGTTTGAAGCAACTTATGAGCACACACACTCCAAAATTTGCCGATTAGGCAAAACACAGAATAGGAATTAAGTAAAGGAAGCAATGATAACAGAGATTTCCAAGTGCTCAAGATTAATTGAATACTATAATTGACCAGAATATTTTTTTCTAATTTTGATAGCAGCTCATATTTGAAAAAAGGCAAAAAAGAAGAGGAAATGCATTATTTTTCTTTGTCTGAAAAAGACCATATATGCCACCAATCAACCATTGAAATACCAATCGATCTCAATGAGAAAACTTTGCTTGCATACTGAGTGCCCAGAGACAGGCTGAAGAAGAAAAACACAACTCAGTATACCAGGAATTCACAATGAAGCAGAAAACTGGGCTACCCACGTAAGCAATGATACAGTTTTCGGTGCAGCAGGTACTAGTGAGAGACAATAAACAATTACTGAGAAACTTCCATGACCCCAGCATCCTACTTTACCTCTTTAGTGTAATGTAACCCTTGCAACCAAATGAGGGGATTCTTTCTCTTCTCTATTTTCTAGAGTGGCTATGGAAGTTGACACCCAAGGAACTGCCATGTGATGGGTCGGAGGGGATGAACAAGTTCTCTGGTTGGGATATGAGAAAGATACTCCTGAGAGGGAAATAGCCTGTGCAATGAATCAGACACAGAAGATCATAAACCACAGCATTTGCAGAAGAGATGTGGTACCCTGCAACTTAAAAGTAGAGAGTAATGAAGGAAAGTGGTAGAAAAGGAAATTGAAAACAAAGAACATCATGATGTGTTCTATGTCCCTATGCACGTATTTACCTCTTATTTCAGCGACGACATAATAGTTATTGCACACATTAAAAATCAACATTCTTGGGGTGCCTGGGTGGCACAGCTGGTTAAGCATCCAACTCTGGGTTTTGGTTCAGGTTGTGATCTCAGGGTTGTGACAGAGAGCTGGAGTTGGGCTCCTTGCTCACTGCAGAGTCTGCTTAAGACATTCTCTCCCTCTCCCCTTCCCCCCACTCACACACACTCACTTTCTCTCTCTAAAATAAATAAATAAATCTTTTTAAAAAATCAATATTTGAAATCCAGAAGCCATAGGAAAAAAACTAAAATGTACTTATAATTCATTGTACTAAAGTATTTGCCATATATGCATACACATAAAAGACATTAATGTCCATTATAAAGAGTTTCTCATGCATATTTATAGACAAACTATGTAAAGAGGTAATTCACAGATGATGTACCAATTGCCAGGTAATATATTAAAGGATGATCAACCTTATTGATAATCATACAAATTTAAATTAAAACAACTAGAAACTATTTTTACCTAACAGATGAACCAAAAAATAAAAGATAGTTAAGATATTGTGGGGAAGATGAAAATTTACCTCCACCCTTCTTAAGTTTTCAAGCTGGAGCTCTTTAGAAAAAAGACAAATTAACAAGAGAAAACCAGTATATAAGTGCATGCAGTGCACATCTCATGGGAGAAACTTAAAGGAACTCCACAGGGAAGCCCAGGATTCCAGCTTCCATAGCATCTCAACTAAAGACAATAATATAGAGAGAAATGATGGGTCCAAGTTTTAGGCTGCTGCAGGCGGGGAACTGTGAGAAGGTAAATATGTGGAGGAAACTAATGGGGTAGAGTTTGTTTGCAGATTCCCCAGGTGCCATCTCTGGACTGATGGGGAGCTTTGCTCCTTCTTTTTTTTTTTTTTAAAGATTTTATTTATTTATTTGACAGAGATCACAAGTAGGCAGAGAGGCAGGCAGAGAGAGAGGGGGAAGCAGGTTCCCCGCTGAGCAGAGAGCCCGATGTGGGGCTCGATCCCAGGACCCTGGGATCATGACCTGAGCTGAAGGCAGAGGCTTTAACCCACTGAGCCACCCAGGCGCCCCTTGCTTTTTTTTTAAATGCTTCACGAATCTGCATGTCATCCCTGTGCCAGGGCCATGCTGATCTCCCTGCATCCTTCCAATTTCAGTTTGTGTGCTGCCAAAGCAAGCGCTGTTCTTTCTTAATTGCCTTCAGCTCAAACTAATTTTTATGTCAAAGAGGCACATTTTGGGGTGACATATTCTGGTTTTCTTCAATATTATTTCACAAATACTGTGATGAAATGGTTGCTTTCTTTCATTCCTGGTGAAAATATAAACTGGTTCAATATTCTGGAAGAGGGCTAGAGGTTATTCATCAGAATTTACAAGGTGCATCCTGTTAGTTGAGTAATTCAACTTCAAAGAATCTGTAAAATCTTACCAAAATACTTGCACTGGGACACATAAATATCCATAATGATGTCCACTATAGCACTGTTTACAAATGCAACAGGATGAATACGATGGAAATGCCTCTAAATCGTGTTACCACCATGTTACAGCTAAGCTACGGAACACACTGCAGCCTTGAAAAGAAAGTGACTTTTAAAATGAACATTAAAATGAGCATTTATTTTTATGTATCATCCAATGTACATTTATATATATTTCCATAATTAGTGCTAAATGAAAAAAAACGAATGAATAGTATTTATAGTATGATCTCATTCATGGTTTTTGAAAAACTAAATACGTGTATATGAACACATATAGGCACAGAAATTAATGAAAAGAAGTGTGGAAAGATGGGGAATGAAAGGTGAAGTCACTGTCTCCATGGGTGGAATTAAAGTGGGGGAGCACTATGAAATAGAGAGTGGGGCAGAAAGAGGGCAAGGAAGAGAGTAGAAAGAAGACTTTATTTTTACTCTAATGAATGCTTTGATAATATTTTAATTTTCTTATAATGAAAATGCATCCATGAACCTTATATTATTTTTCAAAGTAAAAATAAAACTAGTTCCATCATAGCATGAACATGTCCTCATTGCGGTCATTCTTGATTACCAAGGCTGCTACATTGCCTAGATTAGCCAGGCCTCATTCTGATTTAGCCACCCCAGAGAAGCTCAGCTAAGCCCTTCCAGATCCCTTAAGAATCATAGATTCTCAAAATTGTATTTTAAAAGTCATCTATTCAATCTCTTATTCAAGCGCTTGAGACCTGCCTTAAACATGTCTGCAAACTGACTTCCCAGCCTTTGCTAGATTCCTTTCCTAGTGACAAGAACATTACTTCCCATGGCCTCCTATTCTATCTTCCAGCATCTCTACCAGAAATGCTCTCCCTTGTATTAAGCCAAAGTGAGTTTCCATCCCTAATCCTATGTACTCCTGTGAACACAGCTTACACATCTTTCTTCACCCAGAAGGAGAAAGGAGGTCACCACCACTATCCTCCATGGGTGAATTAAAAGACCTTTTTCTCTACTTAATGTTCATCATACCACTAACCATTCTGTATTATAATTGTCTATACAACCAGACTGAAAGACCTAAACATGGAGCACCATATCCCTAGTACCTAAATCAGGGTCAGGCTCATGGGAAGTTTTCAGGAAACAGTTGACAGATACGAGGATGGATGGATGGATGGATGGATGGATGGATAGCTGGACTTTTTAAGTTATCATTTACTGAGTACTAACTTTATGCTTGGAGCTCACTCCACTTGTTAAATGAACTACGAAGTAGGTATCACTATAATTATCTCCATTTTACCAATCAGGAAACAGGCTCAAAGAGTTTTGCTCATTCAAAATAAGGCCCCATATTTAGCAAAGTTGGGGTCCAAAATTTGGACTACAAAGTTTACACTTTTAACTACTTCATCACAGTGCCATGAATTAATGAATGAATGAGAGAATGAATCAATCTACCAAACAATTTCTTATAGAATCCCATTGTTTCAAAAATTCTCCATGTGTTTTGGAATTCTGTTAACAGCTTTCAAAAGAAAACACAGCTTCGATTTGGCTAAGACCAAGTTGCATTCAGTCAGTTCCAAAAATAAAAAAATTTTTTTAATAAAAAGAAATCATCAACCAGCCACTACTCCTGATTTTTACAGGTGTGAAGTAGACAGGATTTATCTCTAGCCCCCTCTTTGAACTTAGAACAAACCTGAAATCTCATCTGTGGGAATCTGACAGGTACAGCAGCAGAGTATTAAAACTTGTATGAATTTCATTTAAACTTTGTTTGGGCTCCTCCCTTACTTGGGAAAGCTTTATATCAAATTTTGTAACAAAAGAGAACATATAATTTAAATTAAAGAATTGGAAGAAGTTTTGGTACTTTCCAGGCTAGGTTAGCAAACCCCAAAAGGTTTTCCCTCTGCTTCTTCCTAGTCTGATCATCAAAACCATGGATGAGAATAAATCAAATCAGATAGATTACCTACTCCTCCTTCAAGATACAAATCCATTACAGACACAACATATCTTAAAGGATATTTTGCAAATATTTCCAAATCTGCTGGGTTGGCCAGATGATCTTATTCTGGTCTGTCCCATACTTACAACCAAGCATAGTAATTCTAAGGACAAAAATGCAAGATAATTTCAGTATTGAACAGATCCTACCTTGAGAAGTGGCTTTTTAGTTTCTGATAGTGGCTTTTCAAAGTCCATTTCTTGTGTGTCTGAAACATAAAAAGAGGAGAAATGATTCACCAATCTCAGGCCTGTGTTCATCTAATAGAGACACCAGAAGATACATTTGGGGCATGCAATGAAAGTTATAGTTTCTAAAGTCCCCTCAAAGACCTATAATTACTCTCTTAAAAATTCATCACTAGTTTTGTCTTTTTGTTTGGCTCTGCTTATATGGCATAGGCACAGCTGACTTTCTCTAAAATGTCTAGAGTCTGCTTTGCCTAGTGAAAAATACACAGATGAGCTCTTGGTACTTCTGGTTCTAGGCAACATAATAGAGCTCAGATTATGTCTTTGCCTCATTTTCCTTATCTATGAAATCAAGCTTCAGTGATGCTTAGATCGGGATTAAGAAACGACTACCCTAAAACCCTCCTTCACTGCGGGCTTCCATTGCTTGTATCATCTTCCCTATGGTTCCCCTACTCCTCCAACACTTGTTCACTATCAATCAGGTTGATAAGAAGGCTGAAACAGTTATACTGAAAATGAGAAAGTTACCATGCTGGCATCCAAGCTCAGGGAAGAATTAAATCGGTTGATTACAGATATACTTGCCTCTCTGTGACATATGTAATAGATTAAAGCAATCTACCATATATTTGTCAATACCTTTTATTGGCTTATGTTTCACAGAAATTTATAAAAAATATTTTTATAAACTATATTATCATTTAAATGCTCTTTGATAGCTATCTCTTCAATGGATCCTATCTTAAAATTTTTTAAAAGCAAATTTTTTAAGGCAGTCATATAGTAATGTATTGGGGCACCTGGGGGGGGTCAGTTAAGCAGCCGAGTCTTGATTTCCATGATCTCAGGTCCTGGGTATTGAGCCCTGCACTGGGCTCCCCGCTCAGTGGGAGTCAGCTTGAGGATTCTCTCTCCCTTTTCCTCTGTCCCTCCCCCTATTCTCTCTCTCTAAAACAAATAAATAAATCTTTTTCTAAAATAGTAATGTATCAAAGTCAAGCACCTCTATATAACTCAGTGGGAATGTAACCACCAGGCAAAGAAAAAAAAAAAAAAACACACTTTGCTAGTCACAAATTAGTTCTGACTGTAAAGATTCAGCTTCTTCATGGAAAAAACAATGATGATGACATAACAAACGACATGACCTAGCATATAATAATTTACAACATGACATTTTATCATCTAATCAATTGAGACTCTCAGCAATATTGTGTAGGTTTACAGAATAAACATGTATGTTACAGATAAAGAAACAGTCTAAGCGTGCATCAGAGTGGTTAAGAGTCTTGCACAAGCTGACTCAGTTAACAGGTGGTTAACAAAATGCACTCTTACTATTACAAGTCCAGGACTTCTTCCCCAGTGTCAGTATTCTACCCACCTACCCCCCCCCACCCCCTGTCCCATCTTGAGAGAATCTGATCATGGTGCTATCCACCAAGGAAAGGCTCTGAAATCATTCTCACCTTCCAGGACTAATTTTAGAAACATTCTAAAAAAGATCAAGTTTAGCCAGCCTGTCTACTCTGTGTTGTTTCCTCTTTACTCAGCTCCCAATTTTGAGATAGAGAAATTGAGACCTGGAAATAGTAATTTTCTGGAGATACCACAGCTTGCATATATATGAATTGGGTATCAAATCCATGCCTATCTTACTTCAAACCATGCTGAATAAAATGTAGCAGAGAGCTAGAATTCAAAGCAAGCCAGCTGAAAACTCCAGCTCCACCAACTATCCACTCTGTGACTTTGAAACCCTAGAAGCCTTAGTATCATTTGTTATAGGTATTAAATGAGATGATGTATACAACAGAGTACCTATGGGGGGAAAACAGCTAGTGTTATAATTATATTAGAACAAATTGCTTTAAATGAATGCATCATGAACTATACAATTTCAGACACCAGATTTGAGATGAAGCTGAGGGGTCTTCTCAAAATACCAGTATGCACATCACATAAAAACATATCTTTTCTATAAGGAGCAATGAGGAACAGAACCATAAACAGGTCTCCAGACTCATTAAGCCACCACTACAAGCCACCATGAGTCTCCTGTCTTATAGCCCAGATTCCTTCCTGCTAGGCAGCCCAGTGATTCCCTCTATCCTAAAATCACTACTCTGGAAAATGTTGTGTGACGACCAGATTTGGAAGGAGGGTGGGGGAGCAGTAAGCATGATTGTGCTTTCTGCTTGACCAGACACCCGTCCCTATAGTCAGGCTTAATGCTTGAAGATGAAAGCTTCCTTGGGAAGAAGTAACCAGAATGGCTATTGGTGCTAACAATCAAAAGACAGTCTCATAATAAGATACAATATCTCAATAATGAGATACAAAATGACAGAAGCCTTCTGTCAGGACACAAGAGGACTCAGAGGGAAGGGTGAGCTTCCTTCCAGGCCTAGAGTCCTAAGCATATCCCCCAAAATAAGAATTAACAACAGGGAAGAAGTTCCTTATGATCACTTGGTCTTCCCACATCCTTAATAGCTAAAAGCAATGGATGCCAATTTATAACACCAGGAGAGCCATGTCATGGTCATCTTCCAGCCTCTGATGGAAATGGAGCAAGCCCTCACAGATTTGTAAGTGAATAAATAACTTAAGCTCTCTAAGCCCCAAGCTTCATCTAGCAAAATTTATAGTAAAAATGTACTACTACTATTACTATCCACTGTTCCTATCCATATCATTTTTATTATCCATACTAATACTATACTTGCTCAAATTTGATGTGTCTATTGTAATTATTAGACTAACTCCTATATTTCCATTGGCACCTCAAGATTCACTCTCAAGACTTTCACTTTGCCCCCCCCCAAAAAAAACCCTCTATAAAATGTACCAACATGTTCCCTTGCCCTCAGTTTCCAGTTTTGTTCAATCAAAGGTAAGACTTGGGGGGATCATATCCCCCCATAGACTTGGGCTAGTCTCCTGACACCCCCTCTGCTGCTGTGAGTTAGCTATATTCCTTTCCCAAAAGCCACAATTCCTATCAAGCAGCTCTTTCCTTACATCTCTTTTCAGGTTATAGTAATCATTCTCCCCACCTTGCCTCTTCAGTCCTAGGGATGGTAATGGTGCCACACTCCTGGTAGCCCTAAGACCCTTTAGTACACCATGTTGGTTCCTTATACCCTGCTTACATCTTTATAAACAGTCTGTATTAAACGGTCCTCAGTTGTCCAATTGGAATGAGCCATCATTTTCCTGGTTTCCTACCAGAGCCTTGATAAATACAAACATTAACAGGTTAATTCATGTAAAATAGCAGTTCAGCTTGCCAGGTCTAAGACACAGAAGCAGAGAATCAATACTGACCTCTTCCTTTTTCTACTCATAATTCCCCTCTCTTCTAAGTCCCCATCCAACAGTTCCTTTCAGTCACGGAGATCAACTTTCTGTCCCCTAATCATGGCCTAGGCTCTAAACTTTTGTTAACTTCCACCTAAAATGCCACTTAACTTTTTGCAGTTCAATCATCTGTTGGATTTCCTTTTCTTTCTTCTGTAAATAGTCTTTCTATTTCCTTCCAACTCTGATTGCCTGTGCTAGCCATTCTCCCCTTCTCCCCTGTTAATAGGACCCTAGTTTGGTGCTGGTATTGAGGCACTGCTATACTCAGGGAAGATGGTTCCAGGCCCATAGATGGATCATGATTGGCCTAGCACAGCCTTTCCTCTCTTTCTGTGACTGTTTAAGGGGGTAGCCAAGTGACAAGATCTAGACTATGGCAATTAAGAGGAAATCTGCAGAAGGATAAGGGAAGCAATAATTTAGGAGAGATGTTCCTTCTTAAGAGAAAGAAACAGAGAAAATGTTCTTTTCCTTCCTTTCTTCCTTTCTGACTTCAATGTTCTTATTTGAAGATGTGATGTTTGGAGTTTAGTCAGTCATCTTTCTACCAGAAGGGAAAAGTCAAGCAAATTGGAAAGAAGCTGACCTGGAGCCTTGACATCAGTGAGCTTCTGAATCAGCAACCTCAAACCCACCTTTCTAAATTTCTCATTACATGAGAAAATAAACCTATCTACGTCAACCACTTTTACTTGACTATTCTGTTACTTGTAGCCAAAAGAATATTAAATGATATACTACCCCAAACTAGTTGCAATCCCACTATGCAGGCATATTCCTATTATCTACTTCCCCTATTCAAAGCAGCTGGCAGCTCTACAAATAATCAAATATGTCCTAAATTCCTAAGAAAAAGAATGGAAGTGCTGGGCCCATGGAAGGTCTCCTTTATATTAGAACCCACAGTCCCACACAAGTAAGACTCTGTCTTCCTAATCCAAAGGTTAGTGTTTTCAAATGCTTTATCTTTCCTTTTGAGAAAATACAGATGAGGCCATTCTGTTCTACAAATATTAACATTTGAGAAATCAGGGGCCGGCAGTGGCTTTATACTATTTTATCCACACACAGCTTTTAGAAGTCTTTAAATAACTAGAAGTACTCATCATAATGGGTAGAATTAGATTTTGGCCAAAAATAAATACAAATAGTGGACTAAACAAAACAGAAATGTATCTCCTTTTCATGTGAATGAAGGCAAGCGTGGAGCCTGCGTCATTTGCAGGCCCTCCTGATCTCCTTCTGATTTTTCTGCTACCTGCAACATGTACTTTTATCTTGTGCTCTAAAATTTCTGTTCCAGTTCCCGCCATCACTTCTTAATTCACAGTAGGAAAATGGAGATGAGAAGAGGAGGCACACCACCCTCCTTTAAGGATACTTCACAGAGCTGCAAATCCACTCAAGGCTTCAGTCTGGGCTGGATATTTTGTTTGTTCCTCCACCCCAACTACTCCCCATCCTTTTCTACCCTGTTCTGTGCCTTGGGGAGTTCACCTGAATGGATGACATTAATGGGCTCCCTTGTCTCTGGCTTCTGCTGAGGTAGCCAATAAGAGATACACTCAGGAGATAAGAAGATAGAAGAGAGTGAGGCTAGGGGATCTTTTTCCTCGGCTTGCTCTCTTCCAAGTGGCTAGGGGTTGACTCTATCCCTCCATCTAATGCACGAGTGAGAGTGGTCTACTTCAGGTTGCAAACAATAAAGGGTAGGTACATTGTCTGTAGAGATTATAAAAGTGATAATAAAACCAAATAAAAGTCAACTTTTAATTATGACCGTGCACAATTCTAAACAATGACAATGATAACACTCTACCTGCCAAGACAGACCACTCCCACCATCACTCCTCCCCCATGATAGCCACTGCCTCTCCCAAAGGTCATGGCTCCTGTCAATCTCCACATGATGACTCTCTCCAGGTTTGGTAACCTAGGCTTAACACCAGTTCTCTGCATATAATCCTCTGGGTTTCCAAAACTCCTAAACACTGTATTCACAGCATTGACCAATCAATCAGTCAATGACAATGAACTCTGGCCAGTTGGAACAGACACTGCCTGGTGTGCCATTCCCATGCATACCTGCTGGATATCTTCTCTCCCCCTACAAGAGCTAAAGGGATAACAGTTTGGCCTCATCCCTGTACCCACAGACTCTGGGCACCTCCTAATCCCCATGTCTGCTCTGTGAAGTCAGGCCTGTCTACACTAGCCCATCCTTGGCTCCTAGGATGGATCAGCTTCCTAACAGGAAAGCCAACTTGACAGCTCCTATTTCTTAACCACGAATTCCAGCCAGCCCTCACTTTTAGCTTGTCAGTGTCCACATGCCACTTCCTTGCAGTAATGGTTTTACTGAGGGAAAGGCAATGTTTAGAGGCAACAAAATGGTCTAAGATGACCAATTAATTGGAGAACTCTGTTTCCTTCCCTAACTACCCAATACAGTAACTAGTAAATTTGGATTTCATTGTCTTCTTACAAAACAGTCTGCCCTAGGAGAACATTTGAAAGGAGTCCCCACAGGCAATGAGATATGCTTTTCTAAGCCATGTATCATTGTCATGGCAATCAGCAGACAGACCCCTATTGTGCAGGAGCCCTGCTGCTGGCCTTCCTAGGAATGTGCTGCTGGTGTTGGCTTGTTGCTACAACAAAGCCTCTGAAAGAACTTCCTAGGGGGGCAATATTCAGAGTCCCCACAAATCTGAATGCAGGTCTTAGTTCTCCTCTTTGTGCTTGGCTGGAAATGCTTAGCTTTTCCAAAAGTAAGACAAAGCCGTATGCAGGGAAATGTTGAGGGTGAGTTTGGGCCAGTTGTTTTTCATCTCTGTGTCAGACACTTCACACACACATGCATCATCTCTCATCCTCACAAAAGCTGAATGAAGGGTGACCATCCTTGTTTATAGAAGAGGAAGCTGAGGCATAGAACCTGGGAAGCAGCAGAGCAATGACTGGACCTCGGGTTGGACTGATACCACAGCCCCATCAGACAGTCTCCAACTCTGTTAGCACCTTACCCAGAACTGTGCAGCAGGCCAGAGATGAGGCCCATGGATATAAACCTTCGACTCTGGCCTCCACAACAGACCAAGATGCTGCCTTGAAGAGGAAGAAAATCATATTATCGTGGTAGCACCATGACAGTGCAGGCCCGTTGCCTGGGCCAAGTGACAGGTGATCATCACCAGAGGATGGGGACACAGGACAAGATGGGTTTATCAATTATCTTTTGCCATATGGTAATCTGCTTCAAAACTTAGTAGGGTAGAACAACTACAATTTATTTCTTATGATCTGGGCTTTAACTGGCAATACTTCTTCTCCATGCCATGTCCTTCTGGCATCACTTATACATCAGTCTGTGGTGGTTTGGAAAATTGCAGAGGTCTCTCTCAAGGGTCTGGACTTAGTGCTGGCTATTGGCTGTGGAGCTACAGCAGTTTTTCAGATGATTGGCATTCGTGTGTGGGATTTCAACCTCCAGGATCTCTACACATGTCCTCTCTGTCCAAGGGTATAGCTTGGACTTCCTCACAGCATGGCAGCTGGTTCTGAGTGAATGAAAGCAGAAGCTGCCATCTCTCCCAAAGGCAGGTCCCAGAGCTGGTACACCATCACTTCTGCCACATTCCATTGGTTAAAGCAAATCACAGGCCAGCCCAAGTTCTAGGAGAGGAGAAAGAGACTCCATTTCTATGCAGAAACCTGTAGAGAGAGTGGCAAGAGAGGACCTACTGGCTGCTGTCTTCAGAGAAAATCTACCACAGCGAATGTGTTCAAGAGTCCCTTTCAGGAGACGTGCACCCGCGGAGACAATGGGGAGAAGGTTTTCTCTGCAGCCCCATGGTGAACAGGCCTCATCTAGAATGCCAATTCTGATTGATCGTGGCTGTCTGGGGTGCCCAAGGAAGAGGATTCTGAGTCCAGTAGGAACTGAGCATGAGTCCAGTAGGAAAAAGTCCCTTACCTGAGTCATCCATTCATCTATTCCTCTTTTGTTTCAAAAAATATTTATCAAGCTCCTGTTGTGCGTCGTGCATTCTTCCAGGCACTGAGAGAAAAGCAGTAAAAACACACACAAGCACTACATCCTTTCTCAAGGGGTTTGTACTTCAGTGGAGGAGAGAGGCAATAAATAAACAAATATAAGATATGCTAGGGAGAGATCAGTGCTCAAAAAATAAATAGATGTGCATGAAGTGTAGTAGATGTATTAATCATGTCTCCTCATTTTCTGTATTTGTAATGTTTGACAGCTTGGAGCCTGGCTGACCCTGGAGACACTGCTCCTTCCAAGGCAAGCCAGTTCCTAGAGTCAGTGACTGGCCCAGGGGTGTGCCTTTCATATGCAAACTTACCGATCTAAAGCCCACAGGCACACACACCTCCAATCCTCCCAGGTACCAGACAACTGGGGAGAGCCCCCACACTCCTGAGCCAGCTGAAATTATTTAAAGTAGCCAATTCCTATTCGCCTTGCTTTACCTGCTCCTCTCCCAGGAAACCACAATAAAGACTCTGGCTCACATTTTCCTTACTTCCTCTGCCTCCTACTTGACCCTCTCCTTACTCCCTGTGTGGCCTTGTGTGGCATGGCATGCCCCTTCCTCTTGGGAACAGTGAGTAACAAAACATCTTTTCAACAGCAATTGTCTTCTGATCTGTTGACTTCACCATACCTGAATAATAACAAAACCTCCATTTTCAATAAAACAATAAGGAGATTTCTAATAAGGTAACATACGAGCAGATGCACAAAGAGAAGAAGTCAGCAATGAGGGAAGGCAGAGATGAACATTCCAGACAGAATGGTAAGTGCAGAGGTTCTAGGAAGTCATTCTCAGAATATTTGAGGAGCACTGTGGCTGCAACAGAGGTAACAAGGGGGACAGTGGTGGGAAATGAGAACTGAGAGGCAGCGAGGCAGAGAATGAGGCTCAGCCATGGGGAGGTAAGGGATGTTCAAGCTACATACACTGTGGGGGCGCCGTCCAGTAGAAAGACAGCGTGAGCCATGAATACAAGCCGCATACATGACTGAAATTATCCAGCGGCCACATTTTAAAAAGTACAAAAGAAACAGGAGCAAACAATTTTAATAATATATTTTATTTAACCCAACATATCAAAAATATCATTTCAACATGTAATCAATATAAAAATTATTAACAAAAAATTTTACTTTTCATATGAAGTCTTTTAAATCCAAGTGTGCATTTTATCCTCACCGCACATCTCGGTTCAGATTCACCCTACTTCCGGTGCTTGATAACCACAGGAGCCTAGCAGTTACCCCACTGAACAATGCACTTCCATATCATCTAGACTAGGATTTCCCCAACTCATCTATCTCAGAAAACTGTTCTTATTAATAAACACATAGAGAGAACAGACAATTTTCTCTGTCCTGACCATAGACTGAGCATCTGTGTCTCCCTGCCCCAAAACTCATAGGCTGAAACCAGATCCTTAATGTGGTGGCCTCTGGGAGGGGACTAGGTCTCAAGGGTGGAGCCCTCATCAATGAGATCCTTACCCTCAAAAAGGAGGCCAGCCTTCCACCAAGGTGAGGACACAGCGAAAAGACAGCTTCTATGAACCAGGAAGAGGACTCTTGCCACACAGCACATCTGTCGGCTCCTTGATCTTGGACTTCCCAGCCCCCAAAACTGTGAGAAGCACCTCTTTGTGTATGATACTGTGTTACGACAGTCCTAGCTAAGTACTCAAACAAAAAGCACAGAATCACTAGTTAAACCAATTTAAATTTTTTCTTTTAAGCCCAAAGGAAGGGCAGAAGTGTTAAGGTGTTAATTTACACTACGAATCTCCTAGAGAGGCATAAACTAAGAATGCAGGTAGTACATTTTTAAGAGCTGCACTTTGGGAAGCCCGAGGAGCTTCCATCCAGAGACTCCCAGGGAACTCCTTCCCTCTAGGTTGCTAGACAAGTAAGCTCAGAAATTCCCCATTTCCAGCGCAGCAGCTCTGCCAGAGCTGATATTCATGTGTGTCCTTGTTGACCACTTAATGTGATATTCCTGTTGAAAAAAAGTCTGGAAAGCTTTTTTTAGGAATTCCTGGGTTCTCTAAAGCTGTCATTTGTACCTCAGGGAATAATCATTCCTCTTGGAAGCTACAAGTATTTTTTAGAAGTCAGCTTTGCAAAGGCACTTAGAGGCAGACCTCAGGTGACAGCATCTTCTGTGCAGACTGCCTTGTCACTGACGTGGGTGCGAGAGGAGCTGAGACACCATCCTGGCTGATGGCTCCATTCCCACCAGCACACAGCTGCTCTGATGCAGGCTGTTTGTTCATGAATGGCCATTGCTTCATGCTCCCATCACACAGGGGAGCTCTGTTGTCTAAAGCAAATCTCAGACTCCTGGGACAATGGCAATAATTTCTGTTTCCATTTGCAACTATAACCCAGAGGGAGCTGCCCTCTATGGCAACTTCTTTTCTCATCCATGTCATTGATGAAGCTCAGCACTCTGCTCTGCCCCCAAATTTAAAGAAAAAAAAAATTCCATGATGCACTCATGAGAAATAGGTACATTATTAAAGATTTTGTTGGAAGGCATCCGGCTAGCTCAGTCGGTAGACCATGGGACTCTTAAAGATTTTGTTGGAGAGAGTGAGTTTTATTTTTTTCCCTCACACTTCTTAAGAAGGGTCATTTAGCTCCGCTATGATTATCTATACCCATCATTTCATACTTTGTCACCAAGTATGGCTTTGTTTGCATGGAGGATCATGATTTTTTTTCTTTTCTCTTTCTCAAGTCCCCCAAGATACACACAACTATGAGTTAATTACATCCCCTTATTCACTGCACATTAGACAGACCCAGGATTGGAGTACAGCTTGACCACTACTGGCTGTGACGTGGGTGATCCACTTAACCCATGTGAAGTGTCCTTTCCATGTATCTAACATATAGACTGTAACACCTATGTCGACAAATTCTTTCAAGGTTCGATGTGAAAGAGCCTCCTTAATCTCAAAACATTTTGCAAACGTAAAAGATTGCAGTGACTACCACCGCTGCTCCAGATGAGTGTCAGGGACAAATATTAACCACTTTGTGCAATAGGCAAGCTCTGCATGGGAGTGAACATGAGTGTAAAGGGGAGTGAGGAAGATGAACCATGAGGTGGGGGTGAGTGCTAAGAAAAGCAGCATCTGGACACTGATGTCTAACTTCTACCAGCAGTCTCTACACACTCATATTGCTTACTGTACCAGTCAGCGTCCTAGCAGAAAAGAGAGAGCACACTCTAAATCATTCGAGGACAGGTTAATAGGACTATTTTCAAAATGTAGCATGTGGAGAAGCTACATGAGAAGGAGCAGTGTATCCCAAGACTAGTGGTTGTGGGGGCTGGTACCACTCCTAATCCTGAGAGGGCACAAAGCAGGAGCAGTGGGTAGAATCTGGAGGCCAAGGGAGTCATCTAGAGAGAGTTGACCCATATAACCCTCAGTTGAGGGACACGGCCAACACATGGGAACGTATCAGGGAGGAAGCAGAGGGAATAAATACCCTGACCTCACTCTCTTCAATATCCTGCCAGGGATCTACATCAGCCAAATATAGAAACCAGAGGGCAAGGAAGACATTGACATGGTCCATGTACTCTACCAAAGCAGAGTGGAGGAGGGTTCCTGTTTCTGGGAGGTTTCTCTGGAAGGAAACACAAAGGACATCTAGCGCAGTCAATCCCATATAGAGATAGATCACAAGTACATTGGGAAAGGCACTTGCTGTTTCTCTGAGTCTGAGGAATTTGAAAATCCTGGGGCTGTCTTGCCACCACAGAGGAAAAATCTGAGAATGAGAACAAGCAGAAGTAGGCAAAGCTGAGCAATCTAAGATAACACACTCTGAACTTCTGAATCCAGCCACACCTAAAGCCAGCAAAACCTGCAGCAAGCCATAACTGAAGCTAGATTCACCAGTACTGTGAGCTGATAGGATCTATTTTTCTTAAGCTAGTTCACATTGCTTTCTATTGCCTGAAGCTAAAAGATTCCCAATTAACACTTCTTATTGTAAAAGAAGAAACTGAAATGCCAAGAAACCAATTAACTTGAAAAACTTCACATGTACACTAAATGGCAGAGCTGTGATTCTATTCCAGGTCAGCTCTGACGTCTGCGCTCTCCACTACACCCCACAATGCCCTGGAGCCTCTTGTTCCCCTGACCTCTGTCATGCACCGTGATTTTCAGACATGCCTATTTCTACTCGAGCCACAAATGCCTTTATATTACAGATACTGATGGAGATACATTCCCACGGAACTCATTCAGCCTCTTGCACTTCTCTTTGTCCTACACCTTACATCATCCTCATCTCCAAAAGCTGGTTTTCACCATCTTAAGAACTCAAAGAAGTAAGAGCTGTGACTATGTCGTAAAGAGAGGAAAATAAATCTTGCTGATTTGGGATACGACTATAAGACAAATTTCTACAATAGCCCTTGGAGTAAATGACAAGTTCCATTCTCACCACTGGCAGAATGCCATATTTTGACAATGGCTTCAACATGAGCAGTCTGCTGGGAGGGCAGTGCTGGTGATGCGTCTTGAAAAATCCTTTTAAAAGATGCAATGCGCTTTCCCACATGCCAGTTTGTTAAGAAAGGGGAGAAAATGTCACACAGGAAAAGTGAGATGACTTTTGAAAACTCAAACAATGATAGCCATTGATAAAAGCAAGAATGTAGTAGGAAGAAAGAAAGAAAGAAAGAAAGAGAAAGAAGAAGAAGCAACACTCCCTTCTCCCTTGCTAGAAAATTCAGAACACATTGTGTTCTTGGCCATGGAGTACATTCTGTCTTGGTAACTGGAGCCTCACCTTGTAGGCAAATCAGTCAGACGAGAAAAGAACATAAAACAGAGTGGGGGAACTTCCCCTCAAATTCCTTACAACACACATTTACACACACACACACACGTGCACATACATACACACACAGTCACATAAGCGCACACCAGAAAACCTACCCAAATGCAGCAGTAGCAGAGGCTGCATTGGCTTTGGAGACAGAGAAAACTGTATATAAATCTTGGCTCTGCCATTTATAGTATGTGAGCATTTGAAAGACAGCTTAACCTCTCCAGACCTCATCTATAAAATGGAAATAATAACCTACTGCTTTGGCCTGTAGAATGTAGAAGGTTATGTAGACTCAGTAAGATGACATAGCTGGTGTCCCATAAATGGCTTTGATTGTTAATTAGCTTCCCTTAGGAACTGCTCAGGTCAGGTCTCCCTCCTAGGTCTTCGAGCACGGCATAATGGTAAAGCTTTGGTTTCCGACAAATCCAGGTTCTAGTCTTGACTTAGTCAACTCCTAACTCTGTGACTTAGGACAACGCACCAGTTAGCTTCTGCTGCTTAAGAAATGACCAAAAATCTCAGTAGCACTCGGCAATAAGCACTGATTTCACATGAATATCTATGGGTCAGCCAAGAATTGGCTACTCTGCCAGGCGGCTCTTCGGATTCCTGTAGCACTTGCTCGCGCACCTTCAGGTTGGCCAGGAAAGCTTTTCTGAGGTAGTTTTGCTCCACATGTCTCCTGTTATACGCCTGGAACCAGCAAACTGTATTTCTCAGCATCTGGGTGTGTTTTCAGGGCTATGGTAAAAGCACCAGAAGGCAAGCAAAAACACACGAGACTTTCAAGGTCTCAGCTGGGCACTGGCATACCATTACTTCTGCCGTATTCTATTAGTCAAAACGGGTCTCACAGCCAAACCCAAAATCTCGTAAGTGGGAAGAAGTACAAAAGCACATGGTAAAAGTTACAAAAGAGTGAAGAATCAGGGAGGACAATATAACCTGTCTCAGAATAGCTACATAATATGCCTTCATTCCTAAATCTATCAAGTAGGAATACTACTACCTACAAAACGGATTCTTTTAAAGATTTTATTTATTTTATTGTGAGAGAGAGAGCAAGGGGAGGGGCACAGGGGATCAGGAGAAACTCTCAATCAGGCTCCCCACTGAGCAGGGAGCACGACACAGAGCTCCATCCCAGGACCCCAAGATCATGACCTGAGCCAAAAGCAAGAGTCAGATGCTTAACCAACTGAGCCACCCAGGTGCCCCAGAGTGGATACTTTTAAATATTAACGATGTACTGTGGGCTCAGAACAATGCCAGCCTCATAAAGAATAACTCAATAAATGTTGGCTAATAGGAGTGATTGATACTGTGGGAGTAGACTGGCAACCTCCCCAATCTGTCTACAGTTTTCTGGGCTGCTTTGCTCATTCATTCATTTACTGACTTTATATATATTTATTCACCCTCTTAATTACCATGTGCCAGAAACTCTCAGGTTGCTGACCACACACAAGAGTGATTTCTATTAACATTTGCATAGCATTTTCACATCCACGATCTGATTTGATCCTCATAACTACCTTTTGCTGTAGGTCTTACTATCCCTATGAAATGAGAGATGAAGCTAGTATCTCAGTGATCTTCAGCAGACACGCCACAGACAAGGAGTCACAGTGTCATGAAGTCAAAATTCTGTACCCAGGCACTACTAGGGTTACTTCAGGATGGGACCACCACTTTGAATCTCCTTCTCACTCAGAATTCATGGATTCTAAAAGGTTTCAAGGAAATACCACAGTATTATCTCCCTCTCTGATTTCTTCCCATTCAGTTTTCCCTCCCTTCCCCTATGGTCCTCAGGGCTCTGGGAACCATACTGAGGGTTACAGAAGGGAGGCAGTTAGGGGGATTGAGTAGCCAGGTGATGGGTATTAAGGAGGGCACGTGTTGTGATAAAAACTGGGTGTTATATGCAACGAATGAATCACTGAATACTACATCAAAAACTAATGATGTACTGTATGCTGGCTAATTGAACATAATAATAAAAAAAGTTTTTTAAAAATCACAGTATTCCATGGGGCGCCTGGGTGGCTCAGTGGGTTAAAGCCGCTGCCTTCAGCTCAGGTCATGATCCCAGGGTCCTGGGATCGAGCCCCGCATCGGGCTCTCTGCTCGGCAGGGAGCCTGCTTCCCTTCCTCTCTCTCTCTGTCTGCCTCTCTGCCTGCTTGTGATCTCTGTCAAATAAATAAATAAAATCTTTAAAAAAAAAATCACAGTATTCCATGCCACATCTGATGCTTATTCTGTTCATTCTCTGACTTATTATGAAACAGTTAGTGTCTGGCTTATGTCTGAAGGACGATGGGCATTATCCTGAAGAGAAATGGGAGATCGGAGAAAAACTGGGCATTACAGACAGAAGCAGTGTGAGCAAAGGCAAATGGTGGAAAATTTAAGGTACACAAAAGAAAGTGAGGAAGTTCAATGTTAAGGATTTGTTTCAAGGCTGAGATGGAGAAAGAGGTAGTCTGGTATTTTGTCAAGGAAGGCCGTGCAGATCATGCAAAGGAGCTTGGATGTTAGATTCTAAGCAGTGAAGAGTCACCTGAAGGTTTTAAAAAGGGAACGTGATGGAGACAAATCTGAACTTTCTAATGGGCTGTCTGCCAGCTGTGTAAGTAAAAGCTCTGGAGAGTGTCCCATCTTCATAAAACAACCAGGGAGTCTCCATGCACTTGGCTACTTTGTAGAAAGGAAGTGGAGAGAAGGGCTGGCTTGGTTGAGGTTGGACTCATCCTTAGTGACATAACCGACAGGGAGAACAGTTCTAGGAGCACAAAAGTGGGTCATGATATCAGAGCTGAATATAGCAGCCCTGAGTGGCTGGACAGTAAGAAACTGTGGAAGGCATTCCATCACCCCTCTTTTTATAGGCAAGAAGATCATTGCCTACATATTATGTACTCTGCTTAACGTCACACAGGGGCCTCCTCAATGCCTTCCTGTTCTTGCCTTAACCCATCCCACCTCCTGTGAAGTCATACAGGATACCTGAGCACTTAGGTGCTCATAATAGGGGTGCAGATAATCCAGAGGTAAGAGGACTGGAGCTCCCTGGGAGATAGTCACTCAGGAACCCCTGTCTTTGTCTCAGTGACCAAAGAAACTGTGAGTAGTAGCATCACTGGCTCCTTTTTCTTGGCATGGCCCCCAACAAGCCCTTCTCCCCTCATACTTCCTGCACTCTGGTCCCTATGGAGGTTAAGGAGACACAGATACCAATAGCATGCAGAGCCAGCATCAGCTATCCTAAGAACAGATCTCAGAATCCAATGGAACATCTGTGAGTGAGGATAAAGGCTAATCCTATAGGAGTTGCTGAGACCAATGAAAGTGAGAGACCTCAGGAAACTAGACAAAGGATGGCTAAGGAAGCCCAGCCTAAACTTCCAATCTGTCCAGTGGACACTACCTTAATGGTCCAACCCTTACTTTATTCCCCACACAATTTAACAGTCCCCTGGCAGCCGCCTTCTTCCTTCTGATCTGAATCCTTGCTGAACTGAAGTCCTCAGTCTGACTCCTTGGCTCATACTTAGACATCAATATGTATGACTGTGGCTGTGCAGGTCAAGGTCTCCATGACTATTTCTCATCACTAAAGTAAAAGGCTGTTAACATTGCCAGCCCAATAATTTATTCACACAATTCTCCAACATCCCTAGCAGGAACTACACTTAAAATATACCAAAGGGAGGCCCCTTGCCTCTAACATAATGCAATTGTTATCATAAATCAGAAGAAAATAAGAGGAGATGATAGAAAGGATAGATCTAAAGGAATATATCTGGGGTTCAGGGTCTGTTGGCAAATAATCATGTCTCGTTCCTCCTAGGGGTCTATGGCAAAAAGAATAGTATATTATTAGTGGAAAAGGCTCTCCATAGAGAAAGATTAGCTGTGAAACGGGTAGCTCAAAAGACCAAAGGCAGGCACAGTGCCTTCTATTGTAGCTCTGGGTTGCCCCGTGCAATTAGCGTCATCCCTGTGGGCTGTGTAGCCCCGCTCTGAAAATAGAGGGTATCAGACAGGGTGAGTCTCCACCTCTAAGAGTCTATGATTTAACCTGAAACCAGATTTGAGAAAGATTAGAAATCAAAGCTCATGACCACAGGGGAAATCAAACTGAGTCCCTAGGCTTAATTTAGTGTCTTTATTATTTCTTTGTCTACTTTCTAGGTTTTCTTCCTTATGGGCAATCTAGTTTTCCTATAGCGTAAAAAAAAGAATTTTTTTCAGCAAAAATATAAAATGCTCCCGGGGTGGGGGGTGGGGTGTCTATGGGTTTGTGGGAAAATGGGACAAGGACGAGCTGTCCTAAGGTAGCATAGACAGAGAATCCAAGCAGACCCACGCTCCAGGCTCACTTCCAAGTGGGACAAGCAAGGCAATTACAGAACTTCTCCAAGGAGCCTGGACTTCAGAACTACCCACAAATCAGTCCCAGGACTGCTCTGGCCCGTCTCCTGTTGCTAGCTGGTTTGGCATGTGCTGTGTCAGTTGAAGCCCCATGTGGTCCACACTGCACACAGACACAGAGCCAGGCTGTCACTCAGATTCTGAGACATTCCCTTAGCATGTGAAGCCCTGGGAATCACCTCACAACAAATACAAAATAGAGGCTTCTGAGGGGATCTTCAAGGGATGTCAAATTTTCTGCAGCTTATTTTGGAATATATCTAAAAACCGTTTTTGCTTTCCACAAAGATACCGTCACAGGGCCCTCAAATTGGTTAGACGTGTAGGTTTAGAGAATTTGGACACTCCAAGGTTAGCCACAAAAGCTGAGTAACTGAATATTACCTAAAAGTTGCAAAGACTGTTCTTATAGGAAAGGAGCTCTTATTCAGAGTGGAATTCATATGTTCTGTGCTAAGCATTTGACCCTCGCGGCTGTCCTCTAAGGAAGCATTTTGCTGTTGTTAGCAGGGTTGGTTTTTGGTTTGTTTTTTTTTTTATTAGCAATTTTAATATTACAGAAAAACTGAGCAGACAGTACAGAGAATTTCCATTTCCCACTTATTTCCTACCCTCATTTCCCCTATTATTAACATCTTGCACTAGTGTGGTACATTTGCTTAAATTGATGAACTAGTATGGACATCTTTTTCTTACGAAAGTCCATAGATGACATTAGCGGTCCCTCTTTGTGCTGTACATTCCATGTGGGTTTTGACAATAATATATAATGACATGCTTCCACCACTACAGTTTTTTTTTTTTAAGATTGTTATGTATCTATTTGACAGAGAAAGAGAGACAGTGAGAGAGAGAGAAAGAGAGAGAGAGACAGCACAAGCAGGGGGAGTGGGAGAGGGAGAAGCAGACCTCCCGCTAAGCAGGGAGCCTGATGCGGGGCTCGATCCCAGGGTCCTGGGATCAGGGCCTGAACAGAATGCAGACACGTAACAACTGAACCACCCAGGTGTCCCATCACTACAGTCTTATACAGAATAGTTTCATTGCCCTAAAAATCCTCTGTGCTCTGCAAATTCATCTCTTCCTCCCTCCCCATTAAGCTGCTAGCCACCACTGATCATTTTACCATCATAAGAAAACATTTTCATCCATTATTTCTTTAAATTTTTTATTTAAATGCAATTAATTGGGACGCCTGGGTGGCTCAGTTGGTTAAGCAGCTGCCTTCGGCTCAGGTCATGATCCCAGCATCCTGGGATCGAGTCCCACATCGGGCTCCTTGCTCGGCAGGGAGCCTGCTTCTCCCTCTGCCTCTGCCTGCCACTCTGTCTGCCTGTGCTCGCACTCTTTCTCTCTCTCTAACAAATAAATAAATAAAATCTTTTAAAAAATAAATAAATAAATAAATAAAAATAAATGCAATTAATTAATAGTGTATTATTGGTCTCAGAGGTAGAGCTCAGTGATCCTACAGTTATATGTAACACCCAGTGCTCATTACATCATGTGCCCTCCTTAATGCCCATCACCCACTTACCCCATCCCCCCACTGACCTCCATTTTAAAGATGGGGAATCTGGGCCTCAAAGAAGTTAAGAAATTAACTTATCAGGCTAGCAGGAAGTCCGAGATCTACTAGATGTCACATGATTCCAGAGTCAGGCTTCCCAGCATTCATTTATCCACACACCTGCCACATTCTGACTACCCTCTAGGTGCCAGCCATAGTGCAGGTGCTGGGAACATCATGACGACTAAAACAGCAAAGCTCCTACTTGTATGGGTTCACAGACTAATCAGAAGCAGACATTAAACAAATTAGCACACAAATAATATAAGTAGTGACAAATGCTTGTAGGAAAACAGTTAAGTCATAAAGTATAATAAGAATGCTCTCCAGGGAAAGATATTTGCAAACAACATATCAGATAAAGGGCTAGTATCCAAAATCTATAAAGAGCTTAGCAAACTCAACACCCAAAGAACAAATAATCCAATCAAGAAATGGGCAGAGAACATGAACAGACATTTCTGCAAAGAAGACATCCAGATGGCCAACAGACACATGAAAAAGTGCTCCACATCACTGGGCATCAAAGAAATACAAATCAAAACCACAATGAGATACCACCTCACACCAGTCAGAATGGCTAAAAAGAACAAGTCAGGAAATGACAGATGCTGGTGAGGATGTGGAGAAAGGGGAACCCTCCTACACTGTTGGTGGGAATGCAAGCTGGTGCAACCACTCTGGAAAACATGGAGGTTCCTCAAAAAATTGAAAATAGAGCTACCTTATGACCCAGCAATTGCACTACTGGGTATTTACCCTAAAGATACAAACGTAGTGATCCAAAGGGGCACGTGTACCCGAATGTTTATAGCAGCAATGTCCACAATAGCCAAGTTATGGAAAGAACCTAGATGTCCATCAACAGATGAATGGATAAAGAAGAGGTGGTATATATATACGATGGAATACTATGCAGCCATCAAAAGAAATGAAATCTTACCATTTGCGACGACATGGATGGAACTAGAGCGTATTATGCTTAGCGAAATAAGTCAACTGGAGAAAGACAACTATCACAAGATCTCCCTGATATGAGGAAGTGGAGATGCAACAGGGGTGGGAGTTAAGGTGGTAGGAAAAGAAAAAATGAAACAAGATGGGATCAAGAGGGAGACAAACCAAAAGAGACTCTTAATGTCATAAAACAAACTGAGGGGGGTGGGGGGGAGAGGGGTTGGGAGAGGGTGGTGGGGTTACATTATATGTTTAAATAAAAAAAGCTTAAATAAAAAAAAATTAAAAATAAAAAAAAGAATGCTCTCCAGGGAGACCTATAGCTTCTGCTGAGAGGAGGTGGCTGCAGCGGGAGCTCTCAGAGAAGACCTCTCTGAAGTAGGATGAGAAGCAGTTCTTCTGGGGCAAAACTGGGGTGTATGGGAAAAGGGAGTGAATATGTGCCAGAAAGAGCAATTTTCACAAAAACCTGGAGCTACAGCAGAAATTGGCTCTTTGAGGAAACTCTCCCCCATACAAAGTGATCTAAAGTTGGTCTTCCAAATTTATAACTAGTCAAGAGCACTTTTAAATAGGAGATTTCTATGATCCAGAAAGTTTGAGAAAGTTCCATAAAAACTTATCCTTATTCCCTAATATTAGGGAATAAGGATATTAGAGGTGCTAACCACCAATATTCATGAAGTGTTTTATGACAAGTTTGATAGGTTTGAATTTTATCTTTATCCCCATTTTATAGAAGAACAGAGACCTGGAGAGAAGTAACTTTCCAAAGGTCATTAAGTAGGCACTGTCTGCAGACAGTGCCTCCTCTGGAGTGGAAGAGTAGCCTCCTAATCATCCCCTCCCACATCAAGAAATAAGTGAGAAATGCAGTGCCTGGCACATAGTGCTCATCGAATCAATGTGTGAAGAATGAATGAATGCATGCATGCATCCACAAATGAATGAATGCCACTGGTACCAAAGGGAGGCAGCTGGATAATATGAGTGTTAGTTCTGGACCCAGTCACCCTGGCCAGTCATCTCTCCTCTAACAAAAGACTTTGTTTGTCTCTCTGGCCTCAGTATCCTCATCTGCTCATTAGGAAGTATGTTATTTTAAATTGAGAAGATAACCAATATTTTTTTTTAAATTAAACATAACTACCAAAAACTTTGGAAAGATGAAGGAAGTGGGGTGGGAAGGAGGCTACAGGCTTATCTGGATTCCCACATCTGTGGATTCATGGTTCACTCAGTCTCGCACTGCACATACTCATAACGGTCACCACCACTCTTCTGCTCACTCGTGGCAGACGTTACTATTCAATCAAGGCACGCTTTCTCACTGAGCCCATATGAAGGCTCAGAGTGCAGGACTCCAGGCAGCCACTAGGATACAACATCAGTGACTCTCAGTATGAAACCCATTTATGAGCACTATACCAAAAAGGACTTCTTGATTAACAGCAACTTCCAGTGAAAACTGGAGAGTGAGATTTGGATCTTACTAGTGGAGCTTTAGCAACCCTGAAATACTCCAGCAGGACATAGGTCTTCATCAGTATCTTTGCCATACCTAGGTTTTTGCTAACTGTAGCAATTTCTATTTTCAAGAGGGTGGTACATTCACCAGATAAGAAAGACATCAAGCATCCCTCCAGTCTAAATTTACTAATGATAATGATATAAATTCCATTTCCCTAGAACTAAAATTTCCCCTCTCCAGCACTCTTCCCCCCTCCTTCCTTCTCTGGTCAACCACTACCTCAGAGTTAAAATGCAGCCTTTCCTTTCATGTCTTATATTTTGTTATTTTGTTTTGTCTGTTTCCCTCTATAACTTGTGAGACACTTACTTTATTTAGACAGATAGGTGACCGATCAATCCATGCTGATACATAATAGATCGAGTTGATTTATTTTTATTACTTTAAAATAATCCACAGTGTAAATATGACACAATCCACTTTCCATTGTTTTGTTGATGAACTTTTATATTGTTCCCAAATTTTCTCTATTCTCTAATACATTAATGCTGTACTAGACAACCCTGAACATGTTTCTCTGTGCATATGTGTCAGGATTTCTGTAAGATATGTTCCTGGAAGTGGAATAGATACAAGGTATACGCAGTTTCAACTATACTACATTAGATTTTGCCTAATTTTTTCCTTGTAATTACTTCTTTTCAACTCTATCTCCTAGACTGTAAATTCCTTAAGTGACTGGAATACATTAGGAGGTACCCAATTAATATTTGATGAGTAAAATCATTTAAATTTCAGACAGCTGAGTGTCAAGGAGAAACTGGGACTGATTTTAACTCCACTCTTTATCCCTCAATTGCCCAAACCATCCTTAGCATAAATACCATCGTAGGCTGAATTGTTTCCCCCAAATTTGTATGTTGAAGCCCTAACCCTCAGAACGTGACTGTATTTGGAGACAGGTGATTAAGTTAAAATGTGCCATTAGGGTGAGCTATAATCCAGTCTGACTGGTGTCTTTATAAGAGGGAATTTGAACACAAAAAGAAACACCAGGGTTGTGTATACACAGAAGCAAAGATCTTGTGAGGACATAGCCAAGAAGACAGTCGTCTGCAAGGAGAGAGGCTTCAGAAGAAACCAATCCCATCAGCATCTTGATCTCATACTTCCCAGCCTCAGAACTGTGAGAAAATAAATGCCTGTTGTTGAAGCCACCTAGTTTGTGGTAGTTTGCTATGGCAGCCCAAGCAGACTAATACACAGAGTAAGTCATGTGCTAAGTCTACAAATGAAATCTAAATTGCTGCCTCAAAGTCCCTCATGTACATTAATGTTGAAGTCTCCCTTGAACTCAGAGATCCAAACTTCTAGGACAGTAATCTTTCCACTGCACCAATGAGTTTCAAATAATTCTATGGGATTTCAAGTTACACATAGTTGGGAGCCATTCTGAGTAAAATTCTGGTGAGTTGCAGACTTCAGGCTCCCTCACCGCTGTCATGAAAATAGCTTCTTAAAATTGGCCTTCCTCACTACATTTTCTCAATAAAGGACTTCACTGGCTTAAAAAGTAAATTGGGAGTGGCATAAAGGAGGTCATAAAAGTGATTTGAAAAAAAAATTCCAAGAAAGAAATTCAAGTTTGGAGGCAGGTAGTGAAAATGCTTAACAAGCAATTTTATTCATAAGAGAAAACGTAAACAACCCAAATGTTTATCAAAAGGGGAATAAAAAACAAATTGAAGTTTAGCATTACAATTGAATACTACTCAGCAATAAAAATGAACATTCTACTGATATACATCAAAACATGGACGCATCTCAAAAACAACATGCTGAGAGAAAGAAGCAAATAGAAAAGAGTACATACTGCCTGATACCATTTGTAAGAAAGTCTAAAAAAGCCAAAACTAATCTATGGTGATGAAAGCAGACTGGTGGTTCCTAGGGACATAGGTAGGGGGGAACAACTTGAAATATGGTATTAGGGAATTTGGGGGACAATGGTATCTTGACTGTAAAAACAGTTATACCAGCATATGCATTCGTCAAAACTCATCAAGTGTTATACTTCCAATGTGGTCATTACTATGCAGTGTCTTGAGTGGGGTGGTGGTAAAGTGTTTCAAGCTGTGTGCGTGAGTGTGTGTGTGACTTAAATCTGGAAGGAACTGTCACAAGAGGAAGAGATGTAGATCCAAGGGGCCTTCTGTGGCTGATAGTTGGCAGTTATGTTGAATAGCAAAATCTCACCACAACACAGTCCCACATGAAACCTGAGAGAGGAAACTGTGAAGTGCTCAATGGGCATGTCAATGTCACAATTGATGCAAGGCTTGAGAAGACCAGGTATGCAATTAAAAAAAAAAAAAGTGGTATTTAAGCACTAGATTAACTTCTCACTAGGATTCCAATCTAAATCCCAATCTACTTTTCTGTAAAATGGAAATAATAAGAGGAACTTCTTGAGAATTAAATGGCATACAAGTGCAATAAATACATGCATGGTTCATAGAAAGTGTTCAACTTGTCATTTTTATTGTGCTTATTTCTTTTTTTTAAGTAGTCTCCACACCCAGACCTGGACCCCAGCATGGGGCTTGAACTCATGACCCTGAGATCAACACCTGAGCTGAGATCAACAGTCAGATGCTCAATGGTTAAACCTGTTAAAGAAAGTTAGGGATTGTGGGTTTTGATTTTCTGGGAAAATATTTTTCTTATTATTCATAAATTTTCCAACTGTAAAGTTATGAAGAACCACATAGAACATGACATCTGGTTAATTTTCCTATATTAGCAAATATATGTATGTATGTGTACATACAAATACTTATTTTCTGTAGGAAAATAAGAGCACAATTAATTTCTCTAAAAATTACCATTCCCTCTCCACTGAAGTGATTTTAATATTATTGTGTGTGTGCCAGGCATTGTACTAAGAACTTGTGATGAATCAAAGAAAAAAAAAACTAGACAAAAGTCCCCTTGTCCATTCAAATGGTGGCAATTGTTCAGGTGGGAAATGCTTAGGATCAATACCGAGAATGTGTGCTTGGGAATAAAGAGTGATAAATCTTACTTGACTATATAGCTTTATAGTTTATTGTTAAAACTTTATTCTTATACTTTATTGTTAAAACTATATAGTTTTAACAATATGAGAAAATGTTTCTAGTAACCACCTCACAAAGTTCTACCCAAAGAAAGCGGAATATCGGAAGCTTAAGTGACTAATGATGGGTCACTTTTCAGACATACCAGGGATGCCATTATAAAATAAGCCCTCACTACACCTTGGAATTACCTGGGGTGTTTTAAATTACTACAGCCCAAGCCACACCCCATAGATTCCGATTTAATTGGTTGAGAATCAGGCATTCCTTTTGCTTTAATTTTTCAGGTGATTCTAATGAGCCAACAGATTCGAGAATCACTATATCAGTTCTCCCTGAACTGCAGAGAGATGGCACTAGTCAA